>JAGKTI010000858.1:0-39929 GCA_018397915.1 Birgus latro
TGTGTGTGTGTGTGTGTGTGTGTGTGTGTGTGTGTGTGTGTGTTTTAAGGGCAGTGGTACAACACAGAGTGACAAGTGTCTTGAGCTGTGGCAGTAGTATTTCCATAGGCAGTCTGGCTGAACAGACCCGAGTCCCTATGGAAGGCCACGGCCAAGCTGGGCTTTCCCACAGAGCTCTCAAGGAGTGCATGTTGTGTTGCTGGCACAAGCGATTGTGTGCAATGCAGTCATCCATAATGTGCTTAGCAGTACAGGGTGCTGTGCTGCATCCTAGACAGGCATCAGCGACAGAGTCATCCAGCCCCTTCTGATAACTTAAGAGGGCTGCATGATGTCCATATCTCAGCCTGGCAAGGTGGACCCTGTCCTCACGAGGGAGGTAGGATTCAGAAGGGTGGATATCAGGAGGCCATGCATGCAGTTGTGTGTTGTCTTTGACTGACTGAATGGAGCACCAAGTGATTCGAGCATGGATATGCTTCTGGAAGCTGGTTTGAGGCAGGCGAGGGGGTAGAGATGACAGTATTTGTGTATGATACCAGGTGCTGGGTATTGTTTTGATGTTCCTTGGTGTGTGTGTGGATGTGCTTCCATGTAATGTAGTGGATGGTGTGGGACTGTGGAGGCTGCGGCATGAATTTATGTGCTTCTCTCGTCTAGATGATCCCTGACTGTGAGAACTTTGGTTTCTTGGCGCAGATGGTCTGTTGGTGTAGTAGCTGTGCAGTCTGTGATTATTTTTAGGGCCTTGTTCTATATGGTCTGTAGAGTGTTGTAGTGTGTTTTAATGAGGTTAGAAGCCCAAGCAGGACTTGCATAATTTATCAGTGAATGCGTATATTGTTTGTACTGTATATTGTGGTGGTGGTTTCTTCGTTGTGTCCAAATGTTGAATGGGCAAGTGACTTTAGGGCACTGAGTCGTGGTGTTAATTTATTTTTAATGTTTCTGAGGTGTTGTTTAAATGACACTGATGTATTATATGTTACATCAAGGATTTTGTGTGTGTGTGTGTGTGTGTAGTAGGGGAGTGTTGTTTATAGTGAGGTGTGGTAGGGGTGTTGTTTATGGTGAGGTGTTGCAGGGGTGTTGTTTATGGTGAGGTGTGGTAGGGGTGTTGTTTATGGTGAGGTGTGGAATGTGACTATGTTCTGTTGTCCAGTTTGTGAGAAGGGTCACTATAGGCGGTGGCTTGATCGGTAGAGAGCTGGCTTGCAGTCCTAGCGGACCCAGGTTCAAATCCTCACTGGAGCAGGGAACAGTTTAAGGATTTGAAGTTCTTTAAATCAAGCTTTACTGATCTACCAGAAGACTCGCCGACATGTCATAAAAATACCTCCACTAATACCAATACACCAGTTCTGTATGAGACAGCCCTAGCATGTATTCAATATGGACGGTGGGTGTTAGCGCTGAAGTGGTGACATGTAGAGGTGTATGGTATGTAGGAGGACTGCTGGGCCTTGATAGCAGGCTGTGAAGCCTATGCCCAGAGTCGGACACATAAAAAAAAAAATTAAAAAAAAAGATTTGGCTGGGGCTGTTGTGAGTCTGTTTGTAGTGAACCATCCAAGTAGTGTGTTGAGGTAAGGTTGGAGGATATGTGCGGCTGTGTTTGCATTTTGGAGTGTACATGCAAGTGTTATGTCATCTGCATAGGAAGCTATGTGTATCTGTGGTGTGTGGGGTGTGGGTATGTCTATAGGTTAAAGAGTGTAGGGGACAAAACAGAACCTTGAGGGACGCTGTTTGTAAAGTTTCACAGATCCTTGAGAGACGCTGTTTGTAAAGTTTTTGATGTTCGATGACTGACCAGCAAATGTAACATGTGCACATCTGCCTGCTAAATAGTTTGCCAGCCATCCTTTTGTGTTGCTGTGCATGTTTGTGTTGAATATTTTGTTTGTGAGGTTGTGGCGAGGGATGGCATCAAAAGCTTTGTTAATGTGTAGTGTGACTAAAAGTGTTCTGTGTGGTGGCCTAGCTGAATTGATGCCATCAAAAACTCTTTGTGTAAGGTCTGTAAGAAAATTGTTTGTGGAGTGTAGCAGCCTAAAACCACGTTGTGATGGGGCCAGAGGGATGTGAGGTGTTACTAATTGTAATACTAGTCATTCAGTGACTTTGGAGGGGGTGCAGAGGAGTGTGATGGGGCAGTATGAGGAAGATAACATGGGATCTTTGTTGGGTTTAGGGATAGTAATGATAGTACCATGCTTCCTGATGTTGGATATCATGATGTGTGAGTAGCTGTAGTTTGATATGTTGGTAAGTGCTTGTATGCCTTGTGGTTCAAGGTGTTTAAGGTGTATTTTGCTTATGTTGTCTGAGCCACATGAAGATGGGTGCTTAAGGTTGCTAATGATGTGCTTCATCTGCTTGTAAGTGAAGGGTGCGAAGTCTGGGTAAGTGGGGAACTGTCTCTTGCGCCAGATGACACATTGGTCGTCACGATGGGGGTTTAGATGGCTGACGTGTGAAAAGTGATTTATGAGAGTCTTTGCTTGTTATTTGTTTGAGGGTATGGTGTCTGCTGTTGTGATGGCAGCATGTGATTGTGTAGTGTTGCTGTTGGAGAGTGTGATGCTGTTTAGTGTTCTGTAGAGTTTGCTGGTGTTTTTTTTTTTTTGATCAAGTGTTTGGAGATAATTATTCCAATCTAGTGTTTGCTGCTCTGATATTTTATTGCTTATCTGAGTGTTGAGTTCCTATATTTGTTGTACAGTGTCTTGTGTATGGGGCATTGGGAAGTGTTGTAGTGTGTTGCGTTGACTGATGAGGCCTTGAATTTCTGGTGAGAAGTTGGGGTTGTGTCTCTCTGTTGCTTCTAGGGATGTGTCTTTTACCTGCATTTTAAATAACTGTACTGAAAGTGTGCACAGCAGTGTTGATGTCTGTGATGCATGTACTGTTTCATGTTTCCAAGTGCTGTTCTGCTTCAGTTTTGAAGGCCTGCCAGCTGGCTCTCTTATAAGTGGTGTATGTGTGTCTGTGGCCAGATGGTATGATTCTGGTTTTGGTGGTGATGATGATCAGGAGGTGGCCAGAGCCAATGGTTCTGACCACTCTCCAGGATGTTGTGGGGTTGAGGTTTGGGGAGCAAAAGTTGATGTCTGGGGATGATGGGAGGAAGAGGACTTGGTATGGGATATAGGTATGTTGATGGAGACTGTTTGGGATGAGAGGATGATCTGTTTGGGATTGTAGTACCAGCTGTCTGTCTGTGTCAGGGTTGTTGACATGCCAAGCCGACAGCTTGGCATTGAAATCACCACCCTGGATGATGTTGGATATGTTAGTGATATGGTGTATTTGAGAAGAGTAATTGTGTGGTACTGTGGGGGATGATTGAGGGGGAATGTATGTATTGGCAACTGTTATGTGTGATTTATTGTCAGTGTGTATTTTAATTGATTGTATTTCTGTTGTGGTGTCATGTGGAGGAAGAAGTGACTTTGTGTGTGCACTAGTACAGTATCTGAAAAGTTGATGGATTGGTGTACCAGGGTGATGAGTCTATCGCCGCTGCCATCGGCCCAGTCTTGTCTGATGGTGGTGAAATTATGAAATGTAGGTGTTTTTTGTGTTCTGCATGGTTTTGTTTCTTGTAAGATGGCAATGTGTATGTTTTGTTGTTTGATGAATTGTGTGAGTTCTTGTTTTTTGGTGTTTATGCCATCCATGTTTATTTGAAGTGTTAATGCTGTGTGTAAGATGTGTGTTGGAAGCTGCAGCACAGGAGGGGGGAGGGGGGAGTGTGGGTGGAGGGGAAGGGGTAGGAGAAGGCTATGATAGGGATAAGGGTTGGGGTGGATTAAACTAGAGTGGAATGGGAGGAGTTGGGGGGATTGGATGGTGTGGGAATGATCAGTGGGTTAGGCTGAGGAGGTGTGGAAGACTTAAGAGTGGGGCTGCTGGGGGGGTTAGAGGGTGTGGGGAGGGAGCTTATGGAGCAGGTCCAGGTGTTTGTGTAACGTTCTCTGGATGCAAGAGTTTTGCAGGTGAAATGGGTCCAGTTCTTTCAAGAACTGCACTGAAATGAACCCATTGTCTGTCGACTCAAAAGTGATGGGTTTTGAGCACGTTGGACATATATTTGTTGATGGGTCCTGAATTGCTCTCAATGTCACTGGCTAGAAGAGTGGCTGTTGATAATATTGCTTAACCTTGGTGTGTCTGGCCGAGCAGTCTCACTGACCACAGGTAAGCAGATGCTTCTGCAAGGCCATCCTACAGACCCAGTACAATACCTGTACATACACCATGTAGGAAATTAGCAGCCCCGTGAGGTAGACAGTGCTTCACCAGACACCTTCCCCACAGTGTGATGCAAGGAAATATGAGGATGTCTGACTCCCAGGCAGACGCTGCAGCTGCCCACCCTATGTGCACTTCACCACCTAATGTAAGCTCCTCATCAGCACATGGTTGAGCTGAAGCAATGAACCATATGCCTCTCATATTCATTAGCTCGTTAACTGAATTTTGCTTTTTGATGTAGGTGATCTGTACCTGTGGCCTTAGAGCAAGCTGTTATTAATTTTATGGCTTTGTTTTGTGTTTTTTAAGCTTATTCATATATGCACTGATTAAGATGGTGCCTAGCTATGCCTCGCATTATCCACTATCATTCTCAAGAATTGTTTATAGACTTTTTAGCTATTCTTTCTGCTGTCCAAAGATAGTGACTGTGAGTGTCTTGAAGGCAAACAAACTTATGAGATGCCTTTGCAATAACAGCACAGTAAAACCTCACTATAACGGACTAATTGGTGCACAAGCCATTCCCAAAAAAGTGAAATTCTGATAAAAACAGCATCCGGACTTCCCCCTGCTAACCTGAACTTTTTCCAATACACTCAAATCTCGAGTTCCACGGGCAACAGGGACTGGACAAGGACTGTTGTACTCAAATCCATGTCACTCAAACAATATGTTTGCATGTATAATTGTACAATATGTTCTGGCAACTTTCCAAAACTCTCACTTTTACCCCTTCTTACCACCTTACCCCATGTAAATTACCTCCACTTATACTCACCATTAAGTAAAACACTGAAAGAGATATAACTATTGTAATTAAGAACATCAATGGTATTAAATGTAACATTAGCAAAACAGAAGTTGGACTGGGTACCCTTGTGTTGTTGATATATAGCAACCTGGTACACTCCTCCTGCCCCCCACCTCCAATGTTGTTGTCAAAGTTTCACCCTTTCTCATATCATGTGGCCTTCAAAAGAGACCTTAGGCCATATGGTTCAACAAGATTTTAAGGGTATGGCAGTTTTAGGGTACAAAATAGAACGAAAATATTTGCTAACCAGAAAAAATTATTCTTTCATCTGTGTGTTCTCGTGAGTTAGCATTCAGATTCACATTCTTCATGTGATATCGTGCTTCCCAACACATTTCAGACTGACTAAGCATATGACTAACCTGCTCAGTCAGTCCAAAATGTGTTGGGAAGCCTGATATTGAACGAAGAATGTGAAACTGAACACTAACTAACAAGAACACATGGATGAAAGGGTAATTTTTTCTGGTTTGCAAACAATTTCATTCCAGTTCATCCCCTAACACTCCCAGACCCATAAATTTTCATCTAAACATGCACCTAACATCTCTCCCAAAGGCCACATGATACAAGAGAAGGCAAAACTCTGACAACAATTGGGGTGGGGGGTGGGGAAAGAATGCCAGGAAGCTATGTATCAAAACACAAGGGTACCCACCCCGACTATTGTTTTGTTAATGCTATTTTTTATACCACTGATGTTCTTAATAACAAGAGTTATATACCTTTCAGTGTTTTACCTGATGGTGCGTATTAGTGGAGGTAACTTACGTGAGGTAAGGTGGTAAGAAGGGGTAAAAGTGAGAGTTTTCTTTCTCTATGAGCTTCTGTCAGCTTCAGGACAACATATAAACTTTCACTTCTGCCAGGTTTGCATCACTTCCTACACACAATCTTTATTTTCTCCCGGTCCTTCCAAATCATTCTAGTGGTGCTTTCATTCATGCCATGCATTTTTGCCATCTCGGTAAATGTACGCTTTACTTATGGCGGTAGAAGGACCTTACCAATTCAATCCATATTGCTCCAGTTTGTTTTCCGTATGTTTCTGACTATTTTCAGAGTGGTGAATCACCTTTTCCAGCTGAAAAATTTCCCACTTTTTATCATCACGTTCCTTAAACTGTACCTATGACTGTCTTGATGTACTCAAAGGTAACTTTCGTTTCCCAACTTCCCAACTGGATGCTAGGTTAGGTTTGATTAGAATACATTATTAGGTATAGTTAAGCTAGGATAGGTTAAGTTTAGTTAAACACTCAGGTTAGGGCAGGCATTTTCGCTGTAACCCTGACGAGTCAAACAAGTTGACTCAGTGGAACACAGCTAAAAACCACAGGGAAACAGATTTCGTATGAAATGTTTATTTACCATCCATATGTAATAAGAAAAATATAACTATCAGGAAGAAGAATGTGAGACTGAATGCTAACTTACAAGAACACAAGGATGGGGGATTTTTTTTTTTTTCCTGATTAGCAAACACTTTCTTTGTTTCGTCCCCTAAAACTGAGAAACCCATATGATTGTGGGGTAAAGTCAGTGAGACACGAGAAGGACTTGATAGCCATATGCTCAGTCAGTCTGAAATGTGTTGGGAAGCATGAAATCAAACTAAGAATGTGGAACTGAACACTAACTTACAAGAACATGTGGATGAAAGAGTAATTTTTTCTCTGATTAGCAAACATATTCATTCCATTTCGTCCCTTAAAACTACAAACCCCATTATGAGTGTGGGGAAGAACTAGGTGAGGCACAAGAAAGGCCTTATGACCATATGCCCAGTTGGTCCAAACTGTGTTGGAAAACATGAATCAAATGAAGAATGTGGAACTAAACCCTAATTTAGAACACATGGATGAAATTTTTTTTTTTTCTGATTGGCATACATTTTTGTTCCATTTCATCTCCTGAAATTGCGAAACCCATAAATATTTGTCTAACCATTCGGCCCTGAGTGTGCCCAGGAAGCATATTTTCATTCTGTATGAGTATTCATCTCACTATCAGGAACGACACTCACCCAGTCGTTTCAAAACTAACCATTGGTTTTTCTCGAAAATATTCTCAATGTGTTTCCCAGGCAAAATTTTCTCTACAACCTAACCTAACCTGTCCTACTAGGGCTGCTTGGCTGACATGGCTGACTATAGTATTGAGACAAATACCCATACAGAATGAAAATATGCGCCCAGGAAATGTACCCAGAAGCTAGAGGTTGACGTCATTGTGCATGAATTTCAAATTTCGTCACCAGGTCAGCTGACTTCCCATGTGAGCTCCATTTTTTCTGCCAGATGGAGAGAACACTTTAATGAACTGTTGAACATAGAGAATGAAAGTAATGCAAGTATAAGTGGCTGGGGAATGGAGGGGAGAAGGAGGGTTGTGAGAGGAGAGGAAGAAATCAGTAGGATGGAAGTGGTGGAAGCAATGAAGAAAGTTAAAATGGGGAAAGCCCCAGGAATTGATGAAGTGTGTGGTGAAATGCTGCAGTATGGAGGAGAAATAATAACAGAATGGATGTGGAAGGTGTGCAGATTGGCGTGGGAAGAGGGTAGTGTCCCGGAGGATTGGAAGTCAGGTATAATCATTCCTCTGTACAAAGGAAAAGGGGAAAAAGCAATGTGTGGTAATCATAGGGGCATTTGCCTTCTCAGTGTAATAGGAAAAGTATATTGTAGGATACTTATTGACAGTGTTAGGGAAATAACAGAGGAATTAGTTGGAGAAGAACAAGGAGGTTTTAGGAAGGGAAGAGGTTGTGTAGACCAGATATTCATTCTTAGATCCTTAGTAGAAAAGTTTCTAAAGAAGGGCAAGAAGCTGTATGCAACCTTCATGGATCTGGAGAAAGCATATGACAGGGTAGATAGACAAGGACTGTGGAAGGTATTAAGAATATATGGAGTGGGTGGGAAGTTGTTGAAGGCAGTGAAGAGTATGTATGAGGGTGCTAAGGCTGCAGTGCGTGTGGATGGCAAACTGATTGAATCTTTCCATTTGAAGGTTGGATTAAAACAAGGATGTCATGTCTCCATGGTTGTTCAATCTGTACATGGATGGGGTTATAAAAGAGATACAAGGTCGGGCAGTGGATGTTGGAGTGGCCCTAGTGAGAGAGGGCAGTGTGTGGAAACTCCCTGTACTGTTGTTTGCAGATGATACTGTGTTGTTGAGCGAAGACAAAGGGGAGCTGCAGGGCTTGGTAGATGAGTTTGGGAGTGTGTGTAAGAAACGGAATCTAAAGGTGAATGTAGGGAAGAGTAAAGTGATGGTCTCCGAGAGAAGTGAAGCCAGTGAATGTACAGTGAGATTGGATGGGAAGGATATGGACAGTGTGAGTGCATTTAAGTACTTAGGTAGTGTGATGAGTAAGGATGGAAGTCTGGAGGGTGAAGTGCTCGAAAGGGTGCAGCAGGGAAGGAAAGTTGCTGGTTCATTGAAAGCAGTGATAAGAAACAGGGACGTGAGCATGGAAGTGAAAAAGTTGTTACATGACAGTATTGTGATACCAACTCTAACATATGGAAGTGAAGCTTGGACCCTATTGGAAGGACAGAAGTCAAGAGTGAGAGCAGTGGAAATGAGTTATTTGAAATGAGCATGTGGAGTCACATGGAGCGACAGACTAACAAATGAGGAAGTGAAGAAGCGTTGTGGTGTGGGTGTGGACGTGATAGGAAGCATTAGGAGAAACACGTTAAGGTGATTTGGGCATGTGGAGAGGATGGAGAGTGAAAGACTGATGAGGAGAGTGTATGTGAGTGAGGTGGAGGGGGCAAGAGGGAGGGGGAGGCCGAGGATGAGATGGAGGGATGGAGTGGAGAGGTATATGAGAGAGGGGCGTTTGAGTTGGGAGCGGGGTAGTGAAATGGCAGGAGACAGAGCGACATGGAGGCAATTTGTTTGGCCACCCCTTGCGGGATTGAGGCATCTGGCGATAGATAGATAGACATGACTAGTCTCATTATGCCGCGCATGTTAGAACGAAAACATGTTACTCAACTGCATGTTACTCAAGGACTGAGTGTAAATCAGACATATATAGTTCTGATAGCACCAATAGTTTTTAAACTACTGTATTTTCACTACCACTGCAGTACTGTACTATATTAAACATTCACTACAATAATCAAATGGTATATTATATATAATAATACTGTACGGTGCACTGATAAACATGTCTTTTATCTACCTTATTGTGGTGAACACAGCTGAAGTGGTCTGGCAGTCCAGAATGTTTCTTGCTTTATTGGACTTTTTCCGATATACAGTGAACTCTCACATTTGGTGAGTAATAAGTGCAAAAAAAAAAACTAGCCAAACTGGAATTCGCCAAATCTGAACTGAATAGCTAATGGGAAAAAAATAAATTGCATCTGGGCATGCATTACTGGACTAATTTTCCACCTATATTATAACATTACTGGATGTAAATCATGTGATAAACACACATTACATGATTCAGTTTTCTGGCCCCGATCTAACATCTTGATAACTTTCTCTTTGTCCTGCAAAAGTACTAGCTGAGTTTCTTCCCAACTCTGTACTCACGATTTGGCCCTTCCCTCACATCTGGGCGATTTGGTGGTCTGCCATGGTCACCCATTCCACCTTTCTGTGTTTCATCAGCCATCATGTTTTCTCAAGTCCTCAGCACATACAGGTAGGAATCACAATAAAACACGGACAAAATGCTGCACACGTGATGGTGGTTGGCAGGGAAGTGTACCGCACATGATGGTGGCTGCCAGAGAAGTGTAAACAAAGATGTCTTGAAATTTCAAGAGGTTCGAGAAGACGAGACTTGAATTTCACAATACTAACTAAATTTTGATGAAATTAATTCAGATTAATAAAAAATTGTTGAAATTAATTGGCATAAAATTATAGAATACTGTTACAGTATACTGTATTTGTATAATAAACAACTCGCCAAATGAGAGTTTTCAGTCGCCAAATTAGAGTGTTGTATATAATCCCATCCCATCGCCACAAGTGAATTTGCCATAAAAACTTGCCAAATGTGAGAGTTCACCGTACAATACTGTATAGCTAAGAATTTGGTCCAGTAGCTCCTCGATTCCGATAAAAGCGAATTCTGGTCTACTAAAGACAGTTATGTCGAGGTTTTACTGTACTTGAATGTTGAGAAAAAATCATGTGTATGTGCAAACTAAGTCACAGCATTTGGCAAAGTCTGTCCAGTGAAAGAAATTTGTTAACCCGTTAAGTGCCGGAGCCTTTGTCAACTTTTGTGTCTTCATTGCCAAGGGTCTGGGCAGCAAAGTTACCTAGAATGCCGGCCAATTTCAACTTTTTTTTTTTTCCCCCATGAATAGACCTGAAAAGTGGTCAAAATAAGGCTAGTGATAGTAAAGGCATTCACTGTGGCTGTTTTCTGCCTGAAAACAGGTGTTTTGGTACAGCATGCTCAGATTTGTGTCAGATGGCTACCTTCAGCTACCACCAGTGGCTGATGTGGAAGTGTGGAGTAGGTGGATGCATGGAGTATTAGTAGCATGGAAACGAAACCTGGTTTAAGTACTGCGGCCACAGTTGAAACTATGATGATGGGAAGTTGGGGTTCCGTGCTAAAAGTACATATTTTCACATTCACTTTTTTTTTTTTTTATTACACTGGTATAAGGCACTACTGTATAAACTCTCATGCTGCACAGTCACATTAGTTACAGAAAATCACATATTTCTTAGTTTCCTTACAATACTTGATTTTATTATTTAATTCTATTTACTTACATTTACTGATATTACTTCAGTTTTATACACTATTTACACACCACTATCAGTTAGTTCATCACTTGGAAGTTTTCCAACTCAACTGGAAGTCGGGAGTAAGTACAATACAGTATCTTTGGCAGCACAGCATGGCCCAGATTTGCGTCAGATGGCTAACTTCAAATACCGCCAGTGGCTGATGTGGGTAGATAGTCCATTTTGGTGCAGAGTAGGTGGATGCATGGAGTATTTGTAGTATGGAAACACAACCTGGTGTGTTTAATGTGGCCACAGTTGAAACTATGATGATGGGAAGTTGGGGTTCTGTGCTAGCTTTACGTATTTTCACATTTACTATTTTTTATATTCTACTGGTATAAGGCATAGGAGGGGAAGAAGGGTGTCCATCATCCCACTTTCTGTCACACACTAAGGGCAGACTCAAACAGTTTCGCGCAAATGTGAGAAAAAGCGTATCTGTATACAGTATACAGGTACGCAGACACTATTGGTTTGTCCATATGCAGTAAATAAGGACACGGCACGAGTTAAAGAGTGAAAGATGAAGGTACAGTAAGACCTCACTATAACGGACTAACTGGGGCTCAGGCCAGTCCGAAATATGCGATTTTCTGATAAAAGCGACATCCGGACTTACCCCTGCTAATCCGGACTTTTACGGACATATCAGACATTAGTCCGGATTGCATCGGTAGTTGTCACCACCATTGCAGTATTGTACTGTGTTATACCTTCATTACATTAATCAAATGGTATAATAATACTGTACTGTGTACTGAAAAACATGTCTTTTACTTGTCTTATTGTGGTGAACATAGCTGAAGTTGTCAGACAGTCCGGACTGTTTTCTGGCTATATCGGAATTTTTCCGATATATAGGAGTTTAGTCCGGTAGCTCCTCGAGTCCAATAAAAGCGAATTCCGGTCTACTGAAGTCCGTTATATCGAGGTTTTACTGTATGTTTAAGAGTCATGTTTGTCTGGAGTGAAGAGAATGAAGGCCTTTTTTTTTTTTTTTTTTTTAATGCAAGGAAGAAGGAACTAAAGGCCAGGAGCCTGCAAATTGTTCCTTCCGAGAAAAAAACAAAAACAATACAAAAGAGAGCCATATTCAAGATCCATTCATTTCGAGACGCCTGGACACACTGCGTTTGAAAGACTGGAGATCATAGGAAGCAGGAAATACAGACGGAGGGGGACAGTTCCAGAGATGACCTGTTGCGTAAATAAGGACTGGGAGTTATAGTTAACTCTTGAATTAGAGAGTTGGACAGAAAGGAGATGAGAGTTTGTTGATAGACGGCTGCTACGTGCCCGTCTTACAGGTGGAGGGATGCAAGCAGACAGTTCCGAGGAGCAGTGACCATTGGAGTAGCAATAGAAAAGAGACAAAGATGCAACAGTAAGACGAAGAGACAGAGGTTGAAGGGAGCCAGTAAGAGGAGGAGAGTTAATCAGATGAAAAGCCTTAGCCTCCACCCTATTGAGAAGAGCTGTATGTGGGGAGCCTCCCCACACATGTAAGTTGTACTCTACACATGGGCGAATAAAACACGTGTATAAAGTCAACAACTGTGAGGGGTAAAAAAACGTATGGAGTTGGCTTAGCACACCTAATCTCTTGGAAGCAGATTTTACAAGAGATGTAATATGATCTTTCCAAGATATGTCCCGAGTGAATAAAACCCCAAGCATGTTCAGGAATGATGCAGGACTGAGCTGAATATTATTAAACATTACTGGGTACTCCTGTGGAAGATTATGTTGGGTTGATAGGTGTAAGAACTAAGTCTTTGAGGCATTACAATCAACAAGATTATTTTTACCCCAGTCAGAGATACAAGTCAAGTAAGACATTAGGTGTGCCATAGCCTCATCCCTCGTTTATTAAAGGAACTGCTGAGATGGACGCTGCGGGAACCGAATGGAAAGGTGAAGGGTGGAATCATCAGTGTATGAGTGGATATTGTTAGATATACAGCTTAGAAGGTCATTGATGAATAAAAGAAAAAGTGTTGGTGATAGGACAGAGCCCTGAGGAACACTACTGTTGATAGATCTAGGAGAAGAATGATGGCCATCTACAACAGCGGCTATAGAACGACCAGAAAGGAAGCTATAGATGAAAGCACAGACAGAAGGATAGAAACCGTAAGAGGGCAGTTTGGAAATTAAAGATTTATGCCAGACTCGATCAAAAGCCTTTGTGATGTCAATTGCAATGGCAAAGCTTACGCCAAAGTCCCGAAAGGAGGATGGCCAGGAGTCTGAAAGGTAGGTGAGAAGATCGCCAGTGGAGCGTCACTGACTGAACCCATACTGACGATTTGGTTGGTGAGGCAGTCATTCTGTTTTGTCTACATCAGTGGTCTCATCAATATAGTACAGTTGGAAGTGGGTCACTGTTTGCTGAGTCTTGGTGTTGTGAAGCTATTGCCTAGTCATTAGCAGAGGAAAGCAATGTCACCAATGGAGGAGTGGTTGGTAGGTCTTGGAGGAAAAAGTTGAAAACAGAGAGGGGTGAAAAGGACTGAGCTTTATGGGTCACTGGTGAATAGTATTCTGCATTTAGAACTTTGGTTTCAGTAAAGTTCTTTGGCTTGTTTTCTTGAAAGGAAGTTTCTCACTCATTTTAATTGTTATCTTCCATGTTTGTGGTCAAGAATTTTTTTATTACTCCCTGCTTTTAGCAGGGAGAGGCGATACTGTTTCTCGGCATGTGTCTTTGTGTGTGTCTGTGTGTGTGTGTGTGTGTGTTGCCAAAATATATAGTACAGAAAAGTTGTGGATGTATTTTCACCAAACCTTTAGGAAATAGCAGCTACTGTATGTGGATGTGCACATGTCTATTACTTTTGGTGAGGATTTGATCAAAGATGACCCTATACCAGCCACCATACAGTAATATCTCGATATAAGGTACCCCTAGATTCTATACCCCAGCTTAACAATGGGGGTAGAAATACCACCATACCCCGTCTAACGATGGCCAAGCCCCCATTTAATGATGTGTTTTGATTTTTTTTACCAAGTGTGTATTGCTGTGAGTAACAGATGGCAGGAGAATATAAGAGAGTATGGATCAGTTGGGTCAAGGATTGTGTGGGTGAGAGTGAAAGTTGGACTACAAATGTGGGCGATTGTGTGCGTGTATGCGCCAACGCAAGATCGTGTAAGTAGAGTGAGACAAGAGTTCTGGACAAATGTATGCTTGGAAAAGTTTGAAAGGAATGAGAGAGTGTTTCTGACTGGAGATATGAATGGAAAAGTAGGGAATGTGAAGGTGGATGGAGTGGTTGGTGAGTGGGGTATGCCTGCTGAGATGGATGAGAATGGCAGTGCTTTAGTGGACATTTGTGCTGGGAGGGGGTTGGTGATAGCTAATACTCTCTTCAGGCACAAAATGATCCATAGGTATACATGGCGAGTGTTGACAAGGGTGGATGGTAAACTGAATGAACGGAAGGCAATGACTGACTATGTGTGTGTGGATGAAAGGATGAGAAGATGTGTAATGAATGCAAGAGTAAATAGAGGTTGGGGGAGTGGACTTTCTGACCACCACTTGGTGGCAGTCAGAATCAAGGTCAAAACAAAATGGAGGAAGAGAAGAAGGGAAGGACATGAGAAAGCAGTTCTTACAAGGAGGGGAGGAAAGTTACAAGAGGATGGAATAAAGGTTGAATATAAAAGGGAAGTGGAGGAGCGATTGGGTAAATATAGATTGGAGCAGATGGGGGATGTGGAAGGTGTGTGCAAGATATTCACAGAAGACATCTGTGCAGCACGTGAGGTGGTGTGTGGGGTGAAGAGAAGACAAAAGAGGGTTCAGGGAACTGCATGGTGGACTGAAGAGGTGAGAGAGGCAGTGGCACAAAAAAAGAAAGCATATAATGAGTGGATGAGGAACAGGGGCATCGAAGAAGTTGAGAGACGGAAGAAAGAGTTGTATGTAGAGAGGAGAGAGGTGAAAAGATTAGTAAGAGAGAGTAAGAAGAGAGTGGATGAGGAATTTGGAAGGAATTTGAGTGTAAAGTGGAGGGAATTTAAGAAAATGTTCTGGAAAGAGGTAAAGAGAGTTAGACAGGGTGCCAATGAAGTTTGTTGGGGTGTTCGTTTTGTTTCGTTCGTTTCATTTTTGAAGGCTCCAACATGCTTGCATGCGTTGGCCTTGGTCACCTAATGGCGGCTCTCCATACTGCTCGATCCCTGGCAGCCTCCCTGTTCAGTCCCTTAACCCTTAAGTCACACTTAATGAACTCATCCCATGTCTTTCTCGGTCTACCCCTCCCAACCCCTCCCCCAATATTAACACTTCTCACCCTCTGTACGCAATTATCATCCCCCATCCTCTCCACATATCCAAACCACCTCAGCCTACCTCTCCTCATCACAACACCAATACACTCCAGTCTCATCCTACCTTTCAACTCTTCCATCGTAAACCCAGCCCCCTCAGGATTTGCACGCAGGGACGCACTGTACATCCACCTAATCATTATCATTTCTGTTAGTTTAAACCTGCAAATATCCTCTTCCTTTACTGCCCAGGTCTCACTACCATACAGCATCACACTCCTAACACATGCTGCATACAAAGACCCCTTAGCACGTAAGGAAAGTCCTCTCAATGTCAGGAGAGGCAACAGCTCCCTGAACTCCTTCCAACCACTTCTCACCCTAGCAACTGAGCTAACTCCAGCCCCACCTCCGGCACATAACATGTCTCCCAAATAACAAAACTCCTCCACACACTCAAAAGACTCACCTGCAAGCTCAACCCTCTCACCTAACAATCTCCACCTGCTCTCCCCGACACGCCACACACATGAAATCAGCATCATCTCGCAGTCTACCTCTAATACCACGACATCTCTTGTGCACCCATTTATCACAAACGCTACACAAGATGGAATTACTTCCCACACCCTTGTGGCAAACTGCACATGGCCACTCTCCCTCTCCTCTGACTGTACCGCCACCAACCCTAGATATCATCACTTTTGTTTTATCTGCATTTACCCTTAAGCCCTTGTACCCCACACCATCTCTCCACTTCTTAAATCTTTCCTCCGCCTCCTTTTCATTCTCTGCAATCAACACCAAATCATCAGCATACAACATCTCCCATGGGAGTCCATCTCTGAAGTCACGTGAGAGGGCTTCAAGCACCATGATAAACAACAAGGGACTCAAAACTGACCGCTGATGCACACCAACATTCATGGAAAACTCATCACTCAAAACTCCATTCACTCTTACCTGGGAGCGAGCACCCACATACATCACCATAACCACCCTAACCAGCCACTCTTCCAACTCTAGCTTTCTCATTGCCCACTTCACCACCTCTCTCGGGACTCTGTCAAAGGCCTTTTCCAAATCAACAAAAACAAAATACAATTCCCTTTTCTTTCCAATATATTTTTCCTGAAGCTGTCGAACAATGAATATGGCATCAGTGGTCCCCCTGCCTGGCATAAACCCAAAAGATAAAAATGGTAGATTGCTAGTGGAGAAGGGAGAAAAAGTGAACAGATGGAGAGAACACTTTAATGAATTGTTGAACACAGAGAATGAAGTAATGGAAGTATAAGTGGCTGGGGAATGGTTGAGAGAAGGAGGGTTGTGAGAAGAGAGGAAGAAATCAGTAGGATGGAAGTGGTGGAAGCAATGAAGAAAGTCAAAATTGGGAAAGCTCCAGGAATTAATGGAGTGTGTGGTGAAATGCTGAAGCATGGGGGAGAGATAGTAACAGAATGGGCGTGGAAAGTGTGCAGATTGGCCTGGGAGGAAGGTAGAGTCCCAGAGGATTGGAAGTCATGTATAATTATTCCCCTGTACAAAGGAAAAGGGGAAAAAGAAGTGTGTGGTAATCATAGGGGCATTTGCCTTCTTAGTGTAAGAGGAAAAGTATATGGCAGGATAATTATTAACAGAGTTAGGGAAATAACAGGAATTAGTTGGAGAAGAACAGGGAAGTTTTAGGAAGAGAAGATGTTGTGTAGACCTGATATTCATTCTTAGATCTTTAGTGGAAAAGTTTCTAGAGAAGGGAAAGAAGTTGTATGCAGCCTTCATGGATTTGGAGAAAGCATATGACAGGATGGATAGACAAGGACTGTGGAAAGTATTAAGAATATATGGAGCAGATGGGAAGTTGTTGAAGGCCGTGAAGAGTATGTATCAGGGTGCTAAGGCCGCAGTGTGTGTGGATGGCAAATTGAGTGAATTTTTCCACATGAAGGTTGAATTGAAACAAGGATGTGTCATGTCTCCATGGTTGTTCAATCTGTATATGGATGGGGTCATAAAAGAGATACAAGGTCGGGCAGTGGATGTTGGAGCGGCCCTAGTGAGAGAGGGCAGTGTTTGGAAACTCCCTGTACTGGTGTTTGCAGATGAAACTGTGTTGTTGAGTGAAGATGAAGGGGAGCTGCAAGGCTTGGAAGATGAGTTTGGGAGAGTGTGTAAGAAGCTGAGTGCATTTAAGTACTTGGGTAGTGTGATGAGTAAGGATGGAAGTCTGGAGGGTGAAGAGCTTGAAAGGGAGCAGCAGGGAAGGAAGGTTGCTGGTTCCTTGAAAGCAGTGATAAGAAACAGGGAAGTGAGCATGGAAGTGAAAAAGCTGCTACATGACAGTATTGTGATACCAACTCTAACATATCCAAGTGAAGCTTGGACCCTGTTGGAGGGACAGAAGTCAAGAATGAGAGCAGTGGAAATGAGCTATTTGAGAGGAGCATGTGGAGTCATATGGAGAGACAGACTAACAAATGAGGAAGTGAAGGAGCGTTGTGGTGTGGATGTGGACGTAATAGGAAGCATTAGGAGAAACACATTAAGGTGGTTTGGGCATGTGGAGAGGATGGAGAGTGAGAGATTGATGAGGAGAGTGTATGTGAGTAAGGTGGAGGGGGGGAGAGGGAGGGGGAGGCTGAGGATGAGATGGAGGGATGGAGTGGAGAGGTATATGAGGGAGGGGATGTGAGCTGGGAGCAGGGCAGTGAAATGGCGGGGGACAGAGTGACATGGAGGCGATTTGTTTGTGACCACCCCATGCAGGATTGAGGCGTCTGACAATAGATAGATAGATAGATAGATTATATTTAAAACTAAAATTATGGGTTTAGGTTCATTTATAAACTGTTTTATACTTATTGTGTTTTAGTCATAGGTGGGGTGAACATTGTCATTTTGGGGTACAGTTTACTGACCTTGATTTCTTCCAGACTTGTATTTGACGATTTTCAGATTTTATTTGTTGGTTTTAGTGAGTTATTTACAGGTGTTAGGCTTAGGTTAGCTTTCTTGACAGTTGTTAGGCCACTTAGATTGGCTTTAAACTTGTTTTTGGGCTCATTTAGGTGGGTATTGGGCTTGGTCTGGGGGGAAATCCAAGGCTGGTAAATGCTCCACATTACGTTACATGTTGAAAGTACCCCAATATATGATACCCCACCTAACGATGGGGTTTCACCTAACCAATTACATCGCTAAACCATGGTATGCCTGTATGTACAGTATTTTTTATTGTGGATTGGCATTTTTTGAAATGCACACTGAATTCTGCAGTGTTCTGCAAATTTTCTTCACATTTGGTTTGTAGGTAGCTGTGACTGAATTCCACAGTGTTTTGCAAATTTTCTTAACATTTGATTTGTAGGTAGCTTGTACAGCCACAGAAAAATGTCGTGTCTGGTCTCGGTTCCACCAAGAAAGCTTCAGACTCACAAGTCACTAAATACGAAACACAAGTTAACATAGACACACACACACACACACACACAACTTGCATTTACATTGCTGCAGCCTGCTCATAGACGGCACTGTGGTATAGTTCTATAATTTCTTTGTCAACCCCTCAGCCCTATCACCCCTACATCATACACCCTAGACTCGCACTACCCACATGTGCCATCTATGAGCCAGCCCCGAGAATGTAAATGCAAGAAGTTGTATCTACCTAATTGTATTTACCTAACTGTGATATACAGGAAATGAGCTACGCTCATGGAGTCCCGTCTCTGTTTATCAATAAGTCAAATTTTGCCTTAAACTCATTTAAGTTTTTTGACTGGACAATCTCTTTGTTCAGGCTATTCCACAGGTCTATGCATCTATAAAGAAAGCTATATTTCTTGATGTCCTTCAATCAGCTTGGCTTCTTTAGTTTCATTCCGTGTCGTCTTGTTACCCTCTCATCCCACACAAACAGATTTTCTCTGTCAGTTTTATCTACTCCCATCATGGTCCTGAACACTGCAATCATGTCACCCCTCTCTCTCCTTTCCTCTAAAGAAAGCAAATCCAGCCTTTCCAGCCTCTCTCTGTACGACAAATCTGCCAGACTGGGGACCATCTCTCGGCCATGGCCATCCTTAGGGACTCGGGGCTGTTCTGCCAGACTGCCTAGGGAGCAACTACTACTACTACTACTACTGGGGACCATCTTCGCTGCTGTTCTTTGTATTCTCTCAATCTTGGTTATATCTTTCTTTCTGTGTGGGGACCACACTACTGCTGCATATTCTAACCTGGGGCGGATCATGGCCACTATTAATTTATCCATCATCTCCTCATCCATGTAATGAAATGCTGCGCTTATGTTAGTAAAGAGATTATATGTCCCTCTATCTATCTTGTTCACATGTTTTTCAGGTGACAAATTATCATGGACTAGCACTCCCAAGTCCTTCTCCTCTCTCACCTTTATGACTGGTTCATTGCCCATCAAATAATTCAGTGATGGTCTCGTGTTACTTTTACCCATTTCCAATATTTTACATTCCTTTGCATTGAATTTCATTTCCCACATTTGGCTCCAATCATGAATCCTACCAGGTCCTCCTGCAGCATTTCACTGTCTTCTTCAACTACTACTCTCCTCATGATCTTTGCATCATCAGCAAACATACTTGCATAACTGTTCATTTCATCTACCCCATCATTTACGTATATCAGGAACATTACAGGCACTAACACCGAGCCCTGTGGGACTCCACTTGTTACTTCCCTCCATCCAGATATCCTGTCTTTTATTACTGTCCTCAGTTGTCTGTCTCTCAAGAAGTCTCTCATCCACTCCAAGAGGTTTCCCTTCAGTCCTCCTATGTGTTCCAATTTCCACATTAGTCGCTTGTGGGGTACCTTGTGGGGTACCTTGTGGGGTACCTTGCAAAGGCTTTCTCCAAATCTAAATACACACCATCCACCCAACTATCTCCTGTAGCACATTTATCACCCGTGAGTAGAAGCTCAGCAAGTTGGAAACACACAACCTTCCACTTCTGAATCCAAACTGACTTATGCCAAAATGTCCATCTCCTCCAGATATTTTATCTATCTGTCTTTCAGGAATCTCTTGCACAGTTTTGCAACCATCTGGTCAGGGACACTGGTCTATAATTCTGAGGTTCTTCCTTGTTCCCATCCTTATAAATTGGTACCACACTGACCCTCTTCCACTCCTGAGGCACTTTCCCTTCTTTCAGAGAACACACAATTACACCATGAATCTTGTCCACCAGTTGTTCTCTGCATTCCTTTAATTTCCAATTAAAGTTCCTGTCTGGTCCTGGGGCCTTCCTCATATCTTGAGTTTCCAGTAATTTGTACAATTCTTGCCCTTCAACGTTTACATCTTTTAACACTACATTTCTAGTCACTCCCTCCTCCTCCACAAAACCACTTTCTATAGTGAAGACTGAATGGAAGCATTTGTTCAGTATTTCAGCTTGCATAACCACATCTTTATAGACATTTCCTTCTACTTTCAGCTAACTGATGCCTTCCTTTTGTTTCAGTTTGCCATAAACAAACCTGTAAAATAATTTAGGTTCTTCCTTATATTTGTCAACTATACCTTTTTTGAAGTTTCTTTCTTCCTCTCCACATATTCTTGTATATTCATTTCTAGTTCTTTTATATTCTTCCTTTGTTCTTTAATAACCTCTCTTTCTCCTTTTGTTCCATGTCTTATCCCTTTGTATTTTTGCTATCATACACCTTTTGCTGAACCAATGATTTTTCCAGTTCTCTTTCTAACTTTTGGCACATACTCTTCCACACTCGTATTATAGAAGTCTAGAAAGATATCCCACTTCTGTAACTCCCTTGTTTCCCATAACTCTCACAAATCCGTTTCTTCAAAAAATTTTCTCAGTCCTGTAAAATTTGCTTTCCCAAAGTTGTATCTTCATGTCTTGGATTCAGTGCCTTATGAGTCTGAAGCTTTCTCGGTGGAATCAAGACCAGACACATTTTTCCGTAGCTGTGCCTTAGCCAACATATTTTGGCGGGAGATTGGCATGCAACCCCAGAATGCTACTGTTTCATTAAAATATTCCTTGATTCTGTATTGTGACAAAAGCTTTGTTTACTTTGCCTATAGGATGGTCCCTGTTGGTGGTTCCTTCTTCTTGAAGCCATCTATGATGAGATGGGTGAACATGAAAAAGTGTGTGATGGTTCAAATCTTACGTCAGAATCCATATTGAGGGTCACATCAAACGATGTGGAGGGTAATGTTCTTCATGATTAGTCTCTCCATGATTATGGATGGTATACACAGCAGTGATGTCAGCCTAAATGATGCAGGACTATTGGCAGGTTTTCCTGGTTGAGTATGGGGGATGATGACTTCTTTCTTTAATATACTGAGGAGTTGATTACGAGTTTAGAAGTTGAAAATTTCCATGAGGGCATGTATTGCTATGGGGAGAAGATGTTTTAAGTGTATGCTTGAAATTTGGCATGGTCCTACTGGTATGAACTTTTTTGTGCTTTTGGTCATTTCCTGGATTTATTGTGGGGTTAATGGATGGTATTTGAGTGTATCCTTTGATTTTTCTGAGTTTTTCATGATGGCTCTGTTTTGCACATTTGCATTTTTATGCAGTACTGAAGTGTAATAGTTTACTGGGTTGTCTGCTTGTTCATTTTTCCATGGGAATGACTCCATCACCGTCTATTATGGCTTCATAAGTTGGTGAGGGGGTGAGTTTTCAGATGTGTGGATATTTGTTAAAATTTTCCAGAAACAGCAGCTGTTTGTTTTATGATCAAGGTGTCTATAAGCTTTTTACATTGTCTTCCTTGCCTGTTTTAACCAGTTCATTAACCCTTAAACCGCGGGGTTGTCAGAGGCGCGCCGTGCCCATCCCGCAGGGATATTCGTGTTCCGACTGACTTTTTAAAAGTATTTGCCAAAAATCAGTTATTAGTCCTAGAATATTATAATTAAATATGCTTATGGCACATACCTTCAGCTTTCTCCTGGGATGTTTTTTTTTAGCACTCGTCAACTACCATAGGACTTGTGGAGACTTCTAAAGTTGGGTAACTAAGTCTCCACTTTACACTTCCCAACTTCCCGTAATATGAATACCACTGCCAGATATTAACACAAGAAACACTATTCAATAATTTCCAAGTAGTTTAGAATCCATACTAAAAAAAAAAAAAACTGTGAAAGCAAAGTCAAATGCGAGCGCATTCGAGCCTCCCACTCGCACTAATTCGCCGCTCGTATTCTGTCATTTCTTACTCATATACACACCCACACTTTATTATTTCTAGTAATTTATTACACTTATATATATCTACAGGCCTTTACCGCTTCCCACATGATGTTTAGGGGTAGAGGTCACAGGGCCTATTATAATGGGTGCAAAAGGGGCAGAAAAGGAGGGGCGCGACTGCGACGTGATTTCACCATGAAGGACGAGAGCGAACTGAATGTACAATACGTATCTCGGTAGCCAAGAGTTGAAAATGTCAGCTGCTAATGTATATGCTAAAAAAAAAGTCGTAGGAAATCTAGACAATACATAATAAATTACGTAGTTCAAGGTGAATATAAATATCACTCAGGCTTCTCCCTTCCTTTCTTATATACAGTACACTTATATTACGAGAGTAGCTCATACAGCATATTTCACGGGAAAAAAAAGCAGGGGAAATTAGCGAACGAGTGTAGGTTGGATGTTGCCAAGTGATAATTAGCCAATGCCAGGTGTACAGCACTATCAATTACCTTATCTTTTTTATATACATATTATTTTGTATAAGAATAGGGCATAGGGCTCATTTCAATGGATGAAAACAGTGAAAAAATCCGGGGAAGATTTACTTAGCGTAGAACGGCTGAGCATACGACACGAGAGGGTAATGGAAGGGAGGTAAGGAAGGAGTCTAGAATGGGGGAAAATGGCTAAACTGTCAACAATGGATGGGCGTACTGATGACATTAGCAGCTCTGACTATTGTTGGACATTAGCAGTGCTAATAGATGATACAAGTCACCACCTGAAAGCCCAGGCGAATAAAAAAAAACACAGAGTCACAGAAGTGACGCCCCGCGGTATTGATCCATTGCACCCGACCGTCACAAAAGTAACGACCCGCGGTTTAGGGGTTAATGGTGCTGTTTGGGTTGTGCAAGGTTTCTACTTCCACTAACATGAAATGAGTTTTCCCTTTAATCTGTTTCTGTCCAGGATGAGCTGTTATCTAAGAAGAGATTTTTGGGGTGGAGCTTTCAATGTTGCCAGTAGGAATACAGTAAAAGGCTTGCTGGATGTTGTAATGATTCCACTGCAGGTGGATACTGCTTTGTCAATTTCTAGAAAACAGCCATGTAAAAATTTTCTTGTGCTTGCTCTGTTCTATGTGAACTGTCTCAATTTAGTCTTATTATAACTGGTGAATGTTTTCCTGTTTCTGAAGTGTCTGCATAGAACAGCTTTCCTGTAACCACACTTCCTGAAGTATCAGTTGGTGTTGCTGCTCATGCCTGGACTTGCCTGGCCCAGCAGATCCACATGTCTGACAGAGGGACATCAGGAAAGGGGTTTGTAGCATAGCGTTCTAACTGAGGTATTGTATTATAATATGTGTGAAGTGGGTATGTAGGTGTTTCTTCATATTAGTGTAGGAATGTCTGGGGGTGGGAAATTGATGAAGATTGTCTGATAATGTCTGTGTGGTTACTGTTTTGGGTATACAGTAGGCACACACAGTATGCGAGTTTATGGGCGGCAGAGGAGGTCGCTTACTAGGAATTCACTGACTGTGAATACATAAACTTATGGGAAAAATTACATATAGGTGGCACCCCCCATCATCGGTAACCCTTGAGGCTCCTTTCAGACCTAAGTATTGTACTGTACAGGGAAATTATCTATAACATATTACCTAAGATAAAGTAAGCCAACAAGATTATGGCTTTACTAAATCAACAAGGATATGGCTTACCTAAACCAACAAGAATATGGCTGCTCACCTTAACCCAAGAGGACAACAGGCTTGACGGAGGTAATAAGGGGATGCAAGGCAGGGTGAGGAACCTGGCGTGCACCTACTGCACCACCCACCACATCACCCGACACACCACCTTCCTCACCACTCTCGTCACCTGCACTTTCAACACTTTCACTAGCTGATGTACTCACTTCGTTCATAAACCCTTCCAAGTTTTTTTTTTTATGCAAGGAAGAAGGAACCAAGGGCCATGGGCCCGCATACTGTTCCTTCCAAGAAAAAGTAAAAACAATGCAAAAGAGAGTGAAATTCAAGATCCATTCATTTTGAGATGCCTGGACACACTGCGTTTGAAAGATTGGAGATCATAGGAAGCAGGGAATATAGACAGAGGGAGACAGTTCCAGAGTTGACCAGTTGCATAAATGAAGGACTGGGAGTAACGGTTAACTCTTGCATTAGAAAGTTGGACAGAAAAGGGATGAGAGTTTGTTGCCAGACGGATACTACGTGCCCGTCGTAGAGGTGGAGGGATGCAAGCAGACAGTTCAGAGGAACAGTGACCATTGAAGTAGCGATAGAAGAGAGATAAAGAAGCAACAGTGCGGCGAAGAGACAAAGGTTGAAGGGAATCAGTAAGAGGAGGAGAGTTAATGAGATGAAAAGCCTTTGACTCCACCCTATTGAGAAGAACTGCATGTGGCGAGCCTCCCCACACATGAGAGTTGTACTCCATACACAGGCGAATAAAACCCGTGTACAAGGTCAACATCTGTGCAGGGGTAAAGAAAGCTCGGAGTCGGCCCAGCACACCTAATCTCTTGGAAGCAGATTTCACAAGAGATGTAATATGTTCTTTCCAAGACAAATCCCAAGAGAATGAAACCCCTAGCATGTTCAAGGATGATGCAGAACTGAGCTGGACATTATTAAACATTAGTGGGTAATCCTGAGGAAGATTCTGTCGGGTTGATAAGTGTAAGAACTGAGTTTTTGATGCATTAAAAATAACAAGATTATTTTTACCCCAATCAGAGATATGAGCCAAGTCAGACATTAGGTGTGCCATAGCCTCATCCCTTGTTTGCTGACACCTCAGACATCGCATCATCCTCCTGATCCTCCCCAGGAAATGGTTCTTCTGATGTTGAAGGGAGTGATTCCTCACTTTCTTGAGGCCACAGGTTATGGGTGATGAGGATTGGCTTCCTTCTGTTAACCTCCTGATTGTCCCTGTCTGTGTATTAGCGGAAGGTTCTGTCCAGTGAAGTCATCACTTCCTCCACTCGCAACTGACAGTGTTTGATGTCCTTGAATTCTTCCTTGAATTTATCTAGGGCACACAGTACCCAGCTGATCTCCATCACTGACAAGTCTCCACTCTCCATCACTGGTGATGCAACCGTTGGCGCTTCTTGGGGTGGCAATGTCACGTGCTCGGGGTATCCCCGGATTTGGTCCACACTTCACTGCCATCTCGCCTATTATGAGTTCAGTTCGTGTCACTAATAAAAAATACACTAAAATTTGATTTAAAAAAAATAGTGTTAGTGCATATTGTTGTTAGTGTGTGTGCGCACGCACACACCTGCTAAGTCACGAGTGATGATGTCATCGGAAGGTTCCTGTGGTATGCAACCGGGGACCTTGGCCGGTGAGTGTGGTTTGCCTAGTTCCTACACTGGTAGCAGAGCATAGTTCAAAAATGGCGTCGTGTTCGACCAAGTGGCCCCCAAAACTTGAAAATGATTCTGCTTATGTGAGCTGGAAAAAAGACATTGGCATTTGGTGCGAACTGACGGACCTAGCTAGAGAAAAACAAGCCTTAGCTATTCACCTGTCATTGTCTGGAAGAGCGAGGGTGGCGTCTTCAGAGATTGATGTGGATGTTCTGAAGCAGGAGGATGGTGTTCCGAACTTGCTGGAAAAATTAGACGGTTTATTTCTCGTGGACAAAGGACGTCGACAGTTTGCATCGTTTTATGAGTTGTACAACTTCAGAAGAGCTGGTGATATGAACATTCGTGAGTTCGTGACAGAATTTGAGCATGTTTATTTCCAATTTACAAAGCAGGACATGGAACTGCCAAATTCTGTGATGGCTTTTATGCTCTTAGCTACATGCAAACTTTCAGACAGTGAGCAACAACTAGTGATGTCCGCGATAACTGAGGTGATATACGAAAATATGAAATCTGCCCTGAATCGTATCTTTACTGGTGAAATTGGCAGGCAGAACGAGGCATCGGTGTCCACCCGGGAGGTGAAAGGTGAACCAGTATTTTGGAGTGACGAAGTCGAGGGGGAGGAAACGTTTTATGCTAGAGGTACTCGACAAGGACGGAGAATGTTCCGGGGTGGTGCAATACGTGACCGACATCGTGGTAGTGGCCAATGTTCAACCGTATCTGCTAGAATTCCCCAACTCTCATCCACCGGCAGGAGGCAGAACCCACTTGGGTCTGACGGAAAGGTATCGAGGTGTTTCGTATGTGATTCTAGATTTCATTGGGCACGTGACTGTCTGGATGCATACGAAAACGACGGCAGTTGAGAAGAGAATTCTGAAACTGTGCATCTGTCGTTATTTATGGGCTATGCGGATGATGCCGCTAGTAAAGGTAAGTCACAGACCCTAGTAGAAGAATCTAAGGGATGTGCTCTTCTAGACACAGGGTGTTCTACAACTGTATGTGGAGTCGAATGGATCAATTGCTATCAGTGAGCTCACTGATTATGAACGTGATGCTATAAGAGAAGAAGCGTCATCCTCAACATTTACTTTTGCTGATGGTGTCACAGTTTCTTCCCTCAAACGTGTTACTCTGCCCTGCTACATTGGAAACATGCGTGCTACCATCGTGACTGATGTTGTGGACTGCAATATTCCCTTGCTGTTGAGTAGACGTTCCATGAAAAAAGCAAAAATATTGATTAACCTTGGAACTGACCAAGTCAAAATTTGTGGAACTATCATTGACTTAAAGTCCTCATCTTCAGGCCATTACTTACTTCCAATTTTTTTATGACTAGGTCTTGAATTTTGTGAAACAATCATGTTGGCATTTTGTGGGGGTGATGTACAAAAAACCGTTTTGAAGCTTCACAGGCAATTTGGACACCCAACATCGGCAAAATTAATTAAACTGATCACAGATGCGGGAATTAAAAGTTTAAAACTGGAATGGGCTATCAAGGCTGTATCTGATGCTTGTACAGTCTGTTGCAGATTTAAGAAAGCCAAGCCCCGACCCATAGTCAGTTTGCCCATGGCGTCTAAATTTAACGAAGCCATAGCCATGGATTTAAAAGCTTGGGGAAGGCATTATTTCTTAGTCCTTGTTGATTTGGCGACCAGGTATTGTAATGCGATAGTAATCGCAGATAAGTGTGCGCCAACCATTATCAAAGGAATATTTCGGAGCAGGATTGTTGCGTTTGGCGCACCTAGAAAAATTCTTACAGACAATGGCTGTGAATTCAATAATGCAGAAATGCGAGCACTGGGAGAGGCCTTCAATATCAAGATCATGACAACGTCTGCAGAGAGTCCTTGGAGCAACGGAGTCTGTGAGCGTCAAAATGCAGTCATTGGTGACATTGTTAGGAAGATAATGGCTGATAGCCAGTGTGAACTGGATGTGGCCTTGGCATGGGCAGTATCAGCAAGAAATGCTCTCACCAACTATGCGGGCTTTTCTCCTAACCAACTTGTTTTTGGTCAAAATCCTGGTCTGCCTAATGTGTACGCAAATGATCCTCCAGCCTTGGAACCTTCATCACCATCGAAAATTGTGAAAGACAACTTGAACGCTCTTCATTTAGCTAGACAAGAGTTTATAAAGACCGAATCAGATGAACGTTTGGCTAGGGCTCTGCGGCACAACGTACGTTCGAGTGACTTAAATGACATCCGAAATGGAGATGAAGTCTTCTACAAAAGAAATGACAGTCTTCTACAAAAGAAATGACAGTCATGAGTGGCACGGTCCCTGAATTATAATAGGCAGAGATGGGAAACAAATTCTGGTGAGACACGGCGGTGTCTACGTGCAAGTGCACGTATGTCGTCTAGCGCGTGTGCCAGAGCAAGATACTACAGTTGAAAGTGGTGTCAGCAGTGATAAGAATAACAATGTTGTCCAGGAGAAGCCTAATGACAATCCTCCACAAGTGTTGAATGACTATCCACCAGATGACTAGTTGGAAGATGGTGTGGTTCCAACTGATGAGCCTCCCACAGTTTCTGTTCCGATTAATCAGCCTCCCAAAGTTTCTGTTGGTCAACGAATAAAGGGAATAGATTCAGAAAGTGGAGAGTCGGTGTCTGGAAGGATTATGAGTCGGGAAGATAAAGCCACTGGAAAGTACAAACACTGCTATACAGTAATTTGAAGAGGGACTCTGACGGCAGCATTGATTGGGTAGATTTGGAGAAGGATCTTAGCGAATGGGAAGTGGTTGATGATGACGCAGAAATGCTTGTTCTTTTCAACTCTTGAGGCCATATTATGTGCTAAGGAAAATGAAATTACAAATTGGCAGAATAATGATGTGTATGAGGAAGTAGATGATGTTGGGCAAGGTGCCATAACGGTTCGATAGGTTGTGACGGAAAAACTGAAAAATGGAAAGCCTATTGTTAAGGCCCGCTTAGTCGCCAGTGGATCTCCGAAAAGACTCGCCTACTTGTTCAAAAGAAGCAGTGCGTTTGGCACTTTCTTTGGCCTCCGCCAACCAGTGGGACTGCCACACTATGGACGTGAAAGCTGCCTACTTGCAAGGTAACGACACTGAGAGAGTTGTTCATGCAAATGGTAAGTTCTGGAGACTAAAGAAAACTGTTTACGGCCTTTGTGATGCTGCTAGGCATTGGTATCTGCGCGTAAAAGATCAGTTGTTGAGTCTCGGAGCTAAAGTGTCATCACTGGATTCAGTGCTGTTCTCTTGGAGCAATGGTGGTAAAGTCGAAGGCACTGTATGCATCTACGTCGACGACTTCCTTTGGGCTGGTACACATGAGTTCGAACAGCAAGTAATAAACCATTTGAGTCAAATATAAAGTGTCATCACTGGATTCAGTGCTGTTCTCTTGGAGCAATGGTGGTAAAGTCGAAGGCACTGTATGCATCTACGTCGACGACTTCCTTTGGGCTGGTACACATGAGTTCGAACAGCAAGTAATAAACCGTTTGAGTCAAATATTCCTCATTGGCAGTTCAGAATCGTAAGCCTTCAAGTACATTGGTCTCAGTGTCATCTCCAACATCGATGGCAGCATAACGCTCGACCAATTCCAGTATGCTTCATCTTTGAAACCAGTCACGCTGAGTAAACATCGTGCAGCAGTAAAATCAGGGGAGCTGTCCGAGTCTGAGAAAACGGAGTACCGAGCATTAATTGGGCAACTCAATTGGATTGCCACACACACTCGGCCAGATATTGCCTTTGATGTGTGTGAGTTGAGTGTGAATAGCAACCGAGCTACCATGGTGGATTTGCTTAGACTCAATAAGATGATCTCAAGGGTGAAGACTGACAACGTGAAACTATACATTCCAAGAATGGGGCCGATCGAGGACTGTCATACAGAGTGCTTTTCGGATGCCTCATTTGCCAACCTTGTAGGCAATGGATCTCAGGGAAGTTTTGTGATCTTCCTACGAGATGCTAGTGAGGCAAGATGTCCTATATTCTGGCAGACAAGAAAGATCAGGAGGGTTGTCAAATCTATCTTATCTGCTGAGGCATTGGCGCTGCTTGAATGTGCTGACACTGCTGTATTTCTCTCCAACATATTGCGTGAGGTTTCTGGGTGTGGAAAGATCAAAATAAAGTATTTCGTTGACAACAAGAGTCTGGTGGACGCCCTTTATTCCTGTAGGAGCGTAGAAGACAGGAGATTGCACAATGATATTGCTGTATTACAAGACATGTTGGAGCGAGGAGAGATTGATGAAGTATCTTGGGTGGATACATCACAACAACTGGCAGATTGTCTCACCAAGAAAGGTGCCTGGACCGAGCGGCTGCGTGCAGCAGTTAGCCGAGACTAGAAAGTTTATAATACTTCAAGAGACATCACATATCTGTATGTGGCCACAGACTGGGTCTTGACAGTAATTAAACAAAAGTGTATGTATTGGATACATAGTGGGTATCGAGTGTTGATGGTACTCACACAAAAGTCTATGTATTGGATACATAGTGTGTATCAGACGCAAATAGACCATCCAGCTTCGTCCTTGGAATCTTCTGTCAAATTAAGAAGAGGATGAGAGTGTTAGTGCATATTGTTGTTAGTGTGTGTACGCACGCATACACCTGCTAAGTCACGAGTGATGACGTTATCGGAAGGTTCCTGTGGTATGCAACCTGGGACCTCGGCAGTTCACGTTGTGAGGCCGGTGAGTGTGGTTTGCCTAGTTCCTACAAATAGGTCCTCATGTACGATGAGATTTGCGTACTGTGAGCTCACTTACTATGCGTGCCTCTTGTTCTTGGGTTGTATGGCTCTGTTATATAACAACAGAGGTGTGGTGCATTAGCATAGAGTGCCAAATACAAATGTGTGCCTCTCATGTTCAGATATTCTCTAGCATGGTCAACTAGTTTCAAAGTGAGCTGAGGGAATGGTCCAACCACTGATTGCTCAGTGTTTTGTTTTGTATAGTCTGCAAGCTGACATAGTAGATGTTAGATAGGACGGTGCTCCATGCTGGGAGGCATAGGACACAAATGATGATTATACTCTTTGGAGTATCAAAACATATACAGAAACAGTAAAAGGTAGACTGTAACTGTAAATGAATACCTTAACCCTTAACCACCGGCTGACGTGTATGGACGTCACGATTCAGGGCGCTGGCTGACTTGATATACTGCACTCACCTTCCCGCCACCCCTTGAACGCGCGGCCATTTTCTATGATACCTACCGGCTAGGTAGGACCCACAGGTACTCCATGGATGCACAGCTCAGTTTGTACATGGCACTGGTAGAGTGTAGAGTGATGTTTTTTAATCCTTCTCGTCCGATTCCGTCCCTCCATGCGTGGGGATGACTGCAACATCGACCCTCGTGAAAGTTCTGCCCTTACTGCCAGGGAAAGGGCTCAGTGACTGAGCAGGTGTGTGGGAAATTGTAAATAGTAAACAGGTATGCACAAGTGTGTTTTTTTTATACATAAGTAAAATGTCAGTTATTATAAGTTATATCTTGTAACTGTTATGAAATAAGTGTTTTATAATAAGTTTTACAAGTGCGCTGCAATAAGTGTTACTGTTTATGGTTATTTGTAAAACGATGATTGCAAATACCTTGAGTAACCCTATCTACTACAATGAATGAAAACCGAAAATGCATGAGAGAGTAAGAAAATGACTTGGCTGGCTGTAACTAAAATTTTTCCTTTGTTGCTCAGAAAATAATGTTGAATATGTGTGCATCAGTGTATTTGTGGTGTAAAGTACACAAAATGTTTCGTTTCGTTTTGTTTTTGAAGGCTCCAACATGCTTGCATGTGTCGGCCTTGGTCACCTAATGGCAGCTCTCCACGCTGCTCGATCTCTGGCAGCCTCCCTATTCAGTCCCTTAACCCTTAAGTCACATTTAATGACCTCGTCCCATGTCTTTCTCGGTCTACCCCTCCCAACCCCTCCCTCAATATTAACACTTCTCACCCTCTATACCCAATTATCATCCCCCATCCTCTCCACATGTCCAAACCACCTCAGCCTACCTCTCCTCATCACAACACCAATACACTCCAGTCCCATCCTACCTCTCAACTCTTCTATCGTAAACCCAGCCCCCCCAGGCCTTGCACGCAGGGACGCACTGCACATCCACCTAATCATTGTCATTTCTGTACGTTTAAACCTGCGAATATCTTCTTCCTTTACTGCCCAGGTCTCACTACCATACAGCATCACACTCCTAACACATGCTGCATACAAAGACCCCTTAGCACGTAAGGAGAGTCCTCTCAATGTCAGGAGAGGCAACAGCTCCCTGAACTTCTTCCAACCACTTCTCACTCTAGCAACCGAGCTAACTCCAGCCCCACCTCCGGCACATAACATGTCTCCCAAATAACAAAACTCCTCCACACACTCAAGAGACTCACCTGCAAGTTCAACCCTCTCACGCCTAACAATCTCTGCCTGCTCTCCCCGACACACCGCACACATGAAATCAGCATTATCTCGCAGTCTACCTCTAACACCACTACATCTCTTGTGCACCCACTTATCACAAACACTGCACAAGATGGAATTACTTCCCACACCCATGTGGCAAACTGCACATGGCCACTCTCCCTCTCCTCTGATTGTACCGCCACCAACCCTAGATATCATCACTTTTGTTTTATCTGCATTTACCCTTAAGCCCTTGTGCCCCATACCATCTCTCCACTTCTTAAATCTTTCCTCAGCCTCCCCTTCATTCTCAGCAATCAACACCAAATCATCAGCATACAACATCTCCCATGGGAGTCCCTCTCTGAAGTCACGTGAGAGGGCTTCAAGCACCATGATAAACAACAAGGGACTCAAAACTGACCCCTGATGCACACCAACATTCACGGGAAACTCATCACTCAAAGCTCCATTCACCCTTACCTGAGTGTGAGCACCCACGTACATGGCCATAACCACCCTAACCAGCCACTCTTCCAACCCTAGCTTTCTCATTGCCCACTTCACCACCTCTCTAGGGACTCTGTCAAAGGCCTTTTCCAAATCAACAAAAACAAAATACAATTCCCTTTTCTTGCCAATATATTTTTCCTGAAGCTGTCGAACAATGAATATGGCATCAGTGGTCCCCCTGCCTGGCATAAACCCAAACTGCATCTCATTGATATTCACTCTTTCTCTAATCATACCTTCTAGAACTCTCTCCATTACTTTCATTATCTGATCTAAGAGCTTTATACCTCTGTAATTTCCCCTTTCCAGGGCATCACCCTTCCCTTTGTACACATTTACAATTACACTCTTCAGCCAATCATCTGGGACAACACACTCATATATAATCATATTTATCAGGTCAGTGACTAACCTCACCCCAATATCTCCTGAGGCCTTCAACATTTCGGCAGTCAACCCAGACACACCTGCCGCCTTCCCCACCCGCATCCTGCCTATTGCCTCACTCACAGTAGCAGCGTCAATCAAAGGCCAAGGCCCAAACACTGGATCAGCTGGCTCCAAACCTTCCCTATCCCAATCAAACTCCTCATTCAACAACCGGCTATAATGCTCTCTCCATGCATCTTTAATATCCTCACTGTTTACCACTACCCTTCCTTCATCATTCTTCACACACTGCTCGCCTACAATGTCCCGATTATCTCTCTTCACCTGATTTGCCACCCTAAAAACCATATTTTTCCTTCCTTCATGATTTAGATTATCAAGTAAAAGTCTCTGTGACTCAGACTTCGCCCTGTATACCTCTCTTCTAGCCCTGCGCTTGGCAGCCAAGTACTCCTCCCTGTTACCACCCTTCTTCCATTCCCGGAAAAGCCTTCTCTTCTCCTTAACTGCGGCTTCTACACCCTCATCCCACCACCAAGTTACTTTATGTCTTGGTGGGCCTCTTGTCCAACCGCATACTGCATCGGTAACTCTCAAGAGGTTGTTCTTAAGGGCTCCATACTGTTCATTAACGTCTCTATCTTTGGCTTCCTGTTCAGCCACCACTCTCCTCATCTCACTGTAAAAGGCATCCCTTACTGATTGGTTTCTCAACTTCCATATTTTCCTCCTAGGTACATATGTCATCCTTCTCATCACTCGTTCCTTAAGCACCATGTCACAAATCAACAGTTTGTGCTGCTGCACACACTCCTCGCTTCCTATAACTTTAACATCCCTCACTAATCTCCTATCAACCCTCCTTACCAGAAAATAATCTATCTGGCTACTATTTCCCCCGGACTCGTACGTAATCAATCTACTCACTCTTTTTCTAAAATGTGTGTTGCACACAATCATGTCCATAGCCTCCCCAAACTCGAGTATTCTTTCCCCTTCCGCATTCCTCACACCATATGCACATCCTCCATGGACTCCTTCATAACCTTGAGCTGCTTCACCAACATCATTTAAATCCCCTCCCAGAACCACTACCTCATCATCACCCATACCACTTACTACGCGTATTAAATCATCCCAAAATCTATCCTTCTCTGCTTCATCCAATCCTACCTGCGGAGCATATGCTGATATGACTGAAACCATCACCCGTCCGATCAAAATTTTCACTACTATTATCCTATCACTTACTCTCATGACATTCATAACATACTCCACCCATTTCTCCGCAACCAACACACCCACACCCCCATATCCGTCAGTTCCCCCCTGCCAAAACAACTTATAGTAGCAATCCTTCCCAGCAATCTTTCTGGCTGATCCACCCCTGTACCGGACTTCCTGCAGACATGCCACATCCACCCACCTCCTACTAAATGCCTCAACAACTTCCCCTGCTCTTCCTCTCAAACTTCCCACATTCCACAAACCCACCCTAAACCCCCTGGGTGATTTGCTGTCGTCAGGCTTGCTTTGGTGCTTGTTTTTGTTCATAGTCATAGTCGGTAAGATAAAGGGGGGCAAACATTCCAAAGGCCCGACCCATTGCACAGACCCAGGTCCAGGCAATGGATCTGGGACCCCTAGCCCACCAGCTTACTAGTGGCTGTGGTAGTGGCCTCGGGGCACCCTGCCAGGACACCTGCAGGGACACCCTCCAAGCGCGGCTTGGCACTGCAACTGCCCCGCCATTATACACCCACTGATAGGGCAGCCTCCTGGGGCGCTACTCCCAGGTTCGGGCCCCTCTCTAATGAGCGGAAGCGGCAGCCTGGGAACCGCAATGCCCTGTACCCTCTAGCACAGGTTCGAGCCCCATCTCGCCCCGGACCCATGATCTGTGCCGGCGGAACCCCAGTCAAGCCTCCCCCCAAAGTCCGCCACTAGGTAGCGGGGGCAAAGTTTTCTGGCCGCATGCCCTTGCTGGCGTCAACCCCTGTAACGTAGTGGGGTACGTTGTGTGATATGTAAAGCGCATGTGGTGTAGTGCATAGGATAGTTAGGGGAAATGATTGGGAGAGTATGCTGGTCTACTCTCCATGTTACTGTCACACTGAAAAGGTCAGCAAAGGAGGATGATTAGGTAGCTAGTGAAAGGAGCTCCAGCTCTCCTTATCACCAGCATTCCATTCCCCTCGGGAGTACTACCCTGTTCGGCCCGTGCTACAGCCTCCTCCTACAAGTTAGTTGTTTTTACGGGGTGGGGCACTAACCCGCCACCAACCCTTTTAGTCGCCTCTTACGACAAGCAGGGATACTGGGGGAGAATTCTTGAAAAACCCCCTACAGTTGTGTATAACATCAGTAATATTTTCACACTGCCCCTGATTAGTACAAATTAGTCACAATTTCTGTACAAGTAATTACCTCATACTCAACCATACTGCATGAAACAGTCAGAGCATTTACTTCTCAAAGTGCGCTCTAAAATGGGCAGAAAACCCAATGGGGAGCCACAAGGAAGGAGTGGTGACTCATCCTTACGACGGTGAGTGAAGAAAAGTCGAAAAAAATGATTGGAACATTCTGAGAGGCCAGAGAATGTCACAACCACCACTCCAGTCAGTGCTACCAATGCTAGCCAGCAAGTCCAAGGCCACTGGCAGTGGCGCGCAAACGGATTAGCTCGCCAAAACACGGAAAACCAGTCAACTTTAACATATCCTTACTCATTGACGAGACCACCTGGAGACCTCAGGATACTTTCATTTGAAAGAGGAAGAGTTGGTGAGTCTTATGAGATTTCATTTGCTTCCCTAGCTATTATAGTTTGGCAGATATTAGGATTTGAAGTAAGGGTATTTTTGCCAAAATCTCAGAAATCCCCCGTAAGGAGGAGTTGGTGATGGCCAGGAGGCGCCGGTGGCTGGGGGTTAAGGGTAACATGAGGATGGTGGTGGGGAAAACCAGGTGGCAGTAGAAGGGGAGACGGGGATGTGGTTGTGATGATGCAAGGAATTATAAAGTACTGCAGAGGGAAAGCATTATGTTTCAAATATGAACATTTTAAAATATTAAGCCAAACTGTTGAAAAATGAACACTATCTATCTACCTATCTATATACTTAGGCTGCTTCCCCCAAAAAAAGAGAGGTAGCCAAGACAGGATGACACACTCCCAATTTACTCATCCAAACACACACATTTATTTGTATCTTAGCCCCAAGGGGAGAAGGGACAGATCCTCACTGAACAGTCAACTGCACAGTGCAATCAGCGACATCCACAGCAGGGCCTGGCAGCACAGCTGGTTTACCCCTGTCACATCATAACAGACCCAACCCCTTACCCACACCTGACCTGATCAGCTGATCAGACCAAATGCGGGAGAATATCCCCTCTGGGACGCGTCACCATTTATTAATTTACAATTTTTCTCCAATCATTCCTATCACGCGCAGCCACACTTCCCTGCTCACCAGACATCCCTCTTGCATATAATGCTCTCTTCACACTGTCCATTCATTCTTTTTGTGGTCTTCCTCTCAGTCTTACACCTCTCACATCTGATCCAGTTATCTTTTTCATCAATTGCTCATCATCCATTCTCTCCATATGGCAAAATGAACATTATAGATTATTAATATAGTACAGATCGTCCCCACTATAACGATGAGATGCATTTTGGAAAACTCATCACTGACCTGGGGTATTGTTCAACGGAGATGTTATAACACAGAAAGTATAGGGATCCACTTGGGAGCTTCGGGATTACCCTCCCCAACCAACCAAGTCCAAAACCCACCCAAATGAGTCCAGAAACAAGTTTCTAGCTCACCTAATCCCCCAGACAGCTATAATACAAGCTAAACGAAGCCTAATCACAGTTTATAATTCACCTAACCCAAATATAAAATCTGAAAATCATCAACAATATGTCTAGAAAAAATCAAACTTAGTAAACTGTACCCAAAAATGACAGAGTTCGCCCCACCTATGCCTAAAACACATTACTCTAAGTCTAAGAACAGTTTATAAATCATCCTAAACAAAAAAATTAAGTCTACAATATAATCAAAATTGGTTAAAAAACAAAACCCATTGGATAACCAGGAACTGGCATTGACAGGCGGGGAAGGGTTTTAATTTTTTCACATCGCCAGGGCAGGGTATCGTATAGCAATGGACCGTACGGCGGGAAATGCCTGTACTATATCACAGGAACTCCTGTATCAACGACTGGATATCCTTAACTTGCCTGGAAGTTATCAACACTGCGTATTTCTGTCTTCTCTGGTCCCACTTCCAGCACTGGTGGGTTGTTGGAGGTTCGTAGACTCAGTGACACCTGCAGCAGAAGTGAATCAATGTGTACATTATATCTTTACATGCATTCCAATCTAATCTCTGGCACATACAAGAGATGAGGAGATTCAAAGCACTACTCTTTAATCTTAAATGGACTATGAATCAGTAAAACAACCCTCTCTCTATGTACCACAGAAGATACAAAGCTGCTTGCACCATAAGTGTTGTATTAAGCAGTGGGACACATTTTTCATTTTTTTTTTTTTAAATAACAAAAAGGAAAAACAAAATGAATAAAAAATATCCAGATTACTGGTGTCCGCCATTCATAAAAATTTTGTAACAATTGGACATGAACAACTGTAGGTTGACATTTGAGGGGAAACAATTTTGTGGAAGCGAGTTCCAAAGAGATGCAATTCCGGGAATAAAAGATTTCTGATAGGCGAAAGTTCTGCAATATGGCAGTGTGACACTCCAGTCATGAATGCTACCAGACACCCGTGTAGCACAGTGGAAGGCGTGGAGAGGTGGCACAATGAATGCAACTTCATCTATGCATTTGCCATAAACGTATAAAATAATGTAAGGGAGGCAACATTCCTTCTTACCTGTAGGGGAAGTAGTTTATTTGTAATAGCAGGGTTATTCATAATTCTAACAGCTTTGTTCTGAATTTTGTCTAGCTGTTTTAGTGCAACTTCTTCACATCCATTCCAAAAGGGTGAGCAATATTCCAGATGAGAGAGCACATGACTCATAAACTACAGCAAACTGTTCATCGATGAAGAAGCTACGAAATCTGTACAATAATCTAAGTTTCCTTGAGATGGTTTTAGCATATGATCAGACATGAAAGGTCCAGCTGAGGGCAATGTTAAGGGAAACACCGAGAATTTCAGTACTTTAAGAGATAGCACTGTTAGTAGCATTGAAGGTAATATGGGAATCTGGCAATATCTGTCTATTAGTAAACTGTATACTATTTGGTTTTACTGGCATTAAATGAGACAAGGTTGTTTTGTCTCCAATCAGTGATCCTTGACAAGTCTTGATTTATGGAGATTGCTGTACTGAGCTGTGAGTTAGAGATATTAAACTTTGTGAATAAGTGTGAATGAATAAGATTATGGTGACAGATTAGAAATCATTAACATGAATAAGGAAGAGGGTTGGAACCAGAACTGATCCTTGTGGCATGCTGGCATTAACTGAGTAGAAACTGGAATATACATCATCTACTGTACTTTTATCTTCTTGTCACTGAGATATGAGGAAATCAGAGGAACAAAAAACATTATTCTGTAGCAAGGGAGTTTGAATAGCAGGGAACAGTGCCACACTCTGTCAAAAGCTTTAGAAATACCAAGGGCTACTGCATGAGTTTTTCCATGCTGATCAATTGACTGACAGATGGTGTACATCAGGAGATAAGTAATTCAACGGTGGATCTTTTGTGGCGAAATCCATACTGTCTATCACTAATTAAGTTGCTGGATTCAAGATGTTCAACTATGTGCTTATCCATTACAATTTCAAATACTGTACTTTACCATGAGAAGGCATGATAGCTATTGATCTGTACCCAGAGCAGTCAGAGGAACTTTCTTTCTTCAGAATTGAGTGGACACTGGCTTCTTTCCAAGAACTAGGGAATGAAAAAGTACGTATGCATAGTTTGAATAATTTAGCTAGAATGGAAGCAAGTTCTGGAGAGCACTTTTTCAAAACAATTGGAGGAATTTCACCTGGGCCTGGAGATTTATTGGTTGGTAAATTGTCTAGGACGGATTTCACGTATCTAATCTGTATTTTAGGTGGAGCAATTTCAGGACAGTCAAGTTCTAATACTGGAATGTTCTGGCTGACTTCCTCAGACACAGAATTTCTGGCAAATGCACTAACAAGGATATTTGCTTTACCATGCGGGTCACTTGTAATACGGTCAGACCCCTACTTACGAAGGATCAACTTTAGAAAAATACGCAGATATAAAAAAAAGTGTGTGTGTGTCGGGGGGGAGGGGGCAGGTCAGTCATAGCAAGGAAGGATGGGCTCAAGTGAAGACACTGACAAGGAGGTCAGGAGATAACTGCAGTTCAGGGAAGGGTAGGGGATAAGTGGAGGAGTGGAGACAATAATGGGCTTTAATCTGGGTAGGGGGGGGGAGAGAGAGAAAGAGAGAGGCTAGAAATGAGAGATGGACTTACAAAAAAAAGACTTACGAAAGACATTTAAGAACCAATTATTTTCATAAGTTTGGGACTGCCTGTACAGTATTACCGTCTGAAGATTTTAGTGGTGGAATGGGTGAAGACCTGTTAAAGTCATTATTGAATGAATTAAGAGCTGACCAGAATATTTCCAGCCACAACTGACTCCTTTTGGCACAGGCAAGAAAATGTTGGCAGCATGCTCTCTCTCTCCTGCCTCTGGGATTAAATCACACACACACACACACACACACACAC
>JAGKTI010000858.1:40043-52746 GCA_018397915.1 Birgus latro
CCACACACACACACACACACACACACACACACACTGGAAAGAATGGAAAGAGACATGGCAGTGGTATATGTTCTCCCTAAGACAAGGGCATGGAATTGTTTTGTATTTGTTCGTTTCGTTTTGTTTTCGAAGGCTCCAACAAGCTTGCATGCGTCGGCCTTGGTCACCTAATGGCAGCTCTCCATGCTGCTTGATCTTTGGCAGCCTCCCTGTTCAGTCCCTTAACCTTTAGGTCACACTTAATGACCTCATCCCATGTCTTTCTCGGTCTACCCCTCCCAACCTCTCCCCCAATATTAACACTTACCCTCTGCACCCAATTATCATCCCCCATCCTCTCCACATGTCCAAACCACTACAACCTACCTCTCCTCATCAAACAACACCAATACACTCCAGTCCCATCCTACCTCTCAACTCTTCTATCGTAAACCCAGCCCCCCCAGGCCTTGCACGCAGGGACGCACTGCACATCCACCTAATCAGTGTCATTTCTGTACGTTTAAACCTGCGAATATCCTCTTCCTTTACTGCCCAGGTCTCACTACCAAACAGCATCACACTCCTAACACATGCTGCATACAAAGACCCCTTAGCATGTAAGGTGAGTCCTCTCAATGTCAGGAGAGGCAACAACTCCCTGAACTTCTTCCAACCACTTCTCACCCTAGCAACCAAGCTAACTCTAGCCCCATCTCTGGCACATAACATGTCTCCCAAATAACAAAACTCTACCACAAACTCAAGAACCTCACCAGCAAGTTCAACCCTTTCACGCCTAACAATCTCTACCTGCTCTCCCCGACATACCGCACACATAAAATCAGCATTATCTCACAGTCTACCTCTAATACCACTACATCTCTTGTGCACCCATTTATCACAAACACTGCACAAGATGGAATTACTTCCCACACCTTTGTGGCAAACTGCACATGGCCACTCTCCCTCTCCTCTGATTGTACCGCCACCAACCCTAGACATCATCACTTTTGTTTTATCTGCATTTACCCTTAAGCTCTTGTGCCCCATACCATCTCTCCACTTCTTAAATCTTTCCTCCACCTCCATTTCATTCCCAGCAATCAACACCAAATCATTACCATACAATATCTCCCACGGGAGTCCATCTCTGAAGTCACGTGAGAGGGCTTCAAGTACCATGATAAACAAAAAGGGACTCAAAACTGACCCCTGATGCACACCAACATTCACGGAAAACTCATACTCAAAACTCCATTCACTCTTACCTGGGTGCAAGCACCCACGTACTGTACATGGCCATAACTACCCCAACCAGCCACTCTTCCAACCCTAGCTTTCTCATTGCCCACTTCACCACCTCTCTAGGGACTCTGTCAAAGGCCTTTTTCAAAACAACAAAAACAATATACAATTCCCTTTTCTTTCCAAAATATTTTTCCTAAAGCTGTCGAACAACGAATATGGCATCAGTGGTCCCCTGCCTGGCATAAACCCAAACTTCATCTCATCAATATTCACTCTTTTTCTAATCATACCTTCTAGAACTCTCTCCATTACCTTCATTATCTGATCTAAGAGCTTTATACCTCTGTAATTTCCCCTTTCCAGGGCATCACCCTTCCCTTTGTACACATTTACAATTACACTCTTCAGCCAATCATCTGGGACAACATACTCATATATAATCATATTTGTCAGATCAGTGACTAACCTCACCCCAATATTTCCTGAGGCCTTCAACATTTCGGCAGTCAACCCAGACACATCTGCCGCCTTCCCCACCTGCATCCTGCCTATTGCCTCACTCACAATAGCAGCGTCAATCAAAGGCCAAGGGCCAAACACTGGAGCTGCTGGCTCCAAACCTTCCCTATCCTAGTCAAACTCCTCATTCAACAACTGGCTATAATGCTCTCTCCATGCATCTTTAATATCCCCACTGTTCACCACTACCCTTCTTTCATCATTCTTCACACACTGCTCACCTACAATACACCGATTATCCCTCTTCACCTGATCTGCCACCCTAAAAATCGTATTTTTCCTTTCCCCATGATTTAGATTATCAAGTAAAAGTCTCTGTGACTCAGACTTCGCCCTGTATACCTTTCTTCTACCCTACGCTTGGCATCCAAGTACTCCTCCCTGTTACCACCCTTCTTCCATTCCTGGAAAAGCCTTCTTTTCTCCTTAACTGTGGCTTCTACACCCTCATCCCACCACCAAGTTACTTTATGTCTTGGTGGGCCTCCTATCCAACTGCATATTGCATCGGTAACTCTCAAGAGGTAGTTCTTAAGGGCTCTATACTGTTCATTAACGCCTCTATCTACGGTCACAAATCAACAGTTTGTACTGCTGCACACACTCCTCGCTTCCTATAACTTTAACATCCCTCACTGACCTCCTATCAACCCTGCTGACCAGAAAATAATCTATCTGACTGCTATTTCCCCCGGACTCGTACATAATTAACCGACTCATTCTTTTTCTAAAATGTGTGTTGCACACAATGAATACCAAAAGCTGTTGTCAGACATGATTAGATATCTAAAGAATGTGACTGAGAAAAGCAACAACATAATTCTGATGGGTAGTTTTAATTGTAAAGACGTGAACTAGGAGGAATGGGACTCAGGAGGAAGTGACGATTCGTGGGGCACTGTATTGTTAAATATAGCAATGAATAACATAATGACCCAGTGGGTCAAAGAAGAGACAAGATTCAGAGGTGATGGCACACCAGCAAGACTAGATTTACTGCTAACCAAAGAACCTGACAGAACTGAATCTTTGAAATATCTGTGTCTTATAGGAAAAAGTAATTATGTGGTCACTGAGTTCCGGATGATAAAAGGGAACATGGTGCCAAGAGATGAGCTTTCTAGGCCGGGAAGATACAACTTTGGGAAAGCAAGCTTTACAGAATTGAGGAAATTTTTCAAAAATGTGGACTGGAGAAAATTCAGAGAAACAAGAGAGATACAGAGGAAGTGGGATATCTTTCTAGACCTCTATATTTTGGGAGTGGAAAAATATGTGCCAACAGTAAGTGAGAAAGAAAACAGGAAAAAGGATTGGTTGAACAGAAGGTATATGACAGCAAAAAAAGAAGGGGATATGGCATGGAACAACTGGAGAATGAGAGGTAATAATAGAAGAAAGGAAGAATACAGAAGAAACAGAAATGAATATACAAGAATCTGTAGAGAAGAAGAATGGAACTTTGAAAAAGATATAATTGACAAATGCAAGGAAGGACCCAAAATGTTTTACAGATTTGTTAATGGCAAACTGACACAAACGGAAGGAATCACAAAAATGAAAGTGGAAGGAGAGGTCTTTAAAGATGCAGCAATGCAAGTGAAATAATGAACAAATGTTTCCAACCGGTCTTCACTAGAGAAAGGGATTTTGTGGAGGGGGAGGGAGTGACTAGAAATGTTGTGATAAAAAATATAAAAGTTGAAGTGCAGGAAGTGTATAAATTACTGGAAACTCAAGTTGTATGGAAAGCCCCAGGACTGGATGGAATCTCTAATTGGGTACTGAAGGAAAGCAGAGAACAGCTGGCAGATAAGATTCACAGTTTAATTGTGTATTCTCTGGAAGAAGGGAAAGTGCCTCGAGAATGGAAGGGGGCCAATATGGTACCAATTTATAAGGGAGGAAACAAGGAAGAAGCCCTGAATTACAGACCAGTGTCTCTGACCAGCATGGTCACAAAATTGTGCGAGAGAATCCTAAAAGATGGATGGATAAAATATCTAGAGGAGATGAACATTCTGACTGAAAGTCAGTTTGAATTCAAAAGTGGAAGGTTGTGTGTTTCCAACTTAATGAGCTTTTACTCAAGAGCGACTGACGTGCTACATGAGAGAGACAGTTGGGTGGAATGGTAATTAAATTAGGAGAAAGCCTTTGACAACGTACCCCACAAGCAACTAATGCCAAATTGGAGCACATAGGAGGACTGAAGGGAAACCTCCCGGAGTGGATGAGAGACTTCTTGAAAGACAGACAAATGAGGACAGTAATAAAGGATAGGATGGCTGGATGGAGGGAAGTAACAAGTGGAGTCCCACAGGGCTCAGTGTTAGCGCCAGTAATGTTCCTGATCTACATAAACGATATGGTAGATGGAATGAACAGTTATGCAAGTCTGTCTGCTGATGATACAAATATATTGAGGAAAGTAAAGTTGAGAAAGACTGTAAAATGCTGCAGGAGGACCTGGATAGGATTCATGATTGGAGTCCACTGTGGGAAATGAAATTCAACGCAAAAAAATGTAAAAATATTGGAAATGGGTAAAAGAACCAAGAGGCCATCACTGAATTATTTGATGGGTAATGAACTAATCACACAAGCGAGAGAAGAGAAAGATTTGGGAGTGCTGGTCCAGGATAGTTTGTAACCTGAAAAACACATTAATAAGACAGATAGAGAGACGTATAATCTCTTGACTAACATAAGAGAAGCATTTCATTACATGGATGAGGAGATGATGGAAAAATTGATAATGGCCATGATCCACCCCAGGCTGGAATATGCAGCAGTAATGTGGTCCCCACACAAAAACAAAGATATAAACAAGATCGAAAGAACAGAAAGAACAGCAGCCAAGAAAGTCCCTAGCCTGGCAGATCTGTCGTACAGAGAAAGGCTGGAAAAGCTGGCTCTGTCTTTAGAAAAAGGAGAGAGAGGGGCAACATGATTGCAGTGTTCAGGGCCATAATGGGAGTATATAAAATTTGACAGAAAAGAATTGTTTGTATGGGATGGAAGAGTAACAAGAGGACACGGAATGAAACTGAAAAAGACAAGTTGCTTGAAGGATATCAAGAAATATAGTTTTCCATATAGATGCACAGACCTGTGGAATAGCCTGGACAAAGAGATCATCCAGTCTACAAACTTAAACAAATTCAAAGCAAAATTTGACTTACTGAGAAACAGAGATGGGACCCCATGAGTGCAGCTCATTTCCTGTATATCACAACTAGGTAAATACAACTAGGTAAAAAACACTCTGAGCCACGAACACACAGGTCAGACATGTATCACTAAGCTCCACTCTGGGGATACCTAAGTTGTATCTATTTATGGGTCATGCTCGTATTGGGCTATTTTAAGTGATGGTCCAACATAGTAAAACAAGTAACAGCAAAGAAAATGTAGCCAAAAGTAAGTAAACATCTATATCAGTGTCAGGGAATGTGATGAATTTCCTTACGTCAGCTGGACATTAAAATGACTTCAAATTTTGGAAAGGTGCCTGAAGGTGTTAAGAAAAGAGACAAAGGTAAAAAACAGGATGATGACTTCTACCCAGAACTGGCTGAAAAGGAAACTTATGATTAGTTGGTTGAAAAAGTAAACAGAATAGAGAGAACTTTTCAAATGGAAATTGAGGAAATCAAGAATGAGGTATGCAAACAGAAGGGAAAAAAATGTGGAATTAACAAAGGAAATAAACAGATGATGAACTATCACCAGAGGTAAATTCACTAAGAACAAAGGCTAGTGAAATGGGATGTACAGTTGTTAATCATGAGACAATTATGGATCCTTTCAGAAATGATATGGAGAAAATTAGGCAAGGAAGTAGTCTGATAGACTAAAGTAGTAATACTGAACAGAAAATAACACAGGTAAATGAAATGGTGAGAAATTACAAAGATGAGGTACAAACTACATATGCTGAAATGGTGAAAGTAATGAATGATATAGATACAAAGGCAGAAGAAAAAAGCATAAGAAAGGAAGTCAAAGAAATTATAGAAAATAATCCAAAACTAGTCAGGGAAGCTGTAGAGATTAACAAATGTACAGTATTCAGTGGCACAGGTGAAAAAGAAATAAAAAGCAGAAACTCAAGAGACAAAAAGATGGAAAATATAATGAACATACTGCAGCAAGTATAAGAGGATAGCTGTGATAAAGATATAGAAGAACATAAAATGGTAGGGAAATATGAGAGCAGTAAGTCAAGGCCCCTGAAAGTAACATTCCAGAGTGCAAACACTGTAGAGGAAATATTAAAAAATGCCAGCAAACTCATGGAAAAAGAGGAATTTAAAAAAGTATGGACAAAAAGATGCCTAACTCAAGAGGAACTGCGAACACTCAAGGAGAAGAGGGAGGAAGCAAAAATAAAGAACAAGGAAAGATCAGATGAAGAGAAGAGTAAGTTTTTTTTACAAAGTAATTGGATTGCAGGTACAAAAGTGGTACATAACTGGTAGGGAATAAAAAGAAGGGAGGTAATAGACTCAAGCTAATGCAAGTATGTAAACATGATGATTAAGTTGATGTACTCATATGTAGATGGAAAGGTATCTAAATTATTAGAGATGAAAGATTATACCACAGAAATGGAACCATACATTATTTGCCTAACTGAAACAAAATTAACCCAAAGGATATCAAATGATACCCTAAACTCAGAGGAATACAATACAGTATATGGAGAAGAGATAGGAATTTTAAAAAAGGATGAGGAATTATAATATTAACAAATTAAACTCTACAAGTCAAACAAATAGAACTAGATATACCCTTACAAGTATACCTGATTGCAGTAGAGATTAATACATCTGAAGGGAAAGTAACCATGAGAAATTTATACATGCCACCCAGAACACACACTTGGGAAAGAGGCAATAATGACTAACTGGCAGAGAGTACAATTCAGAGTTTAAGAGCATTACTACACAGAATGGATGAGAAAAATGAAAGAAATTATATTAACTGAGGATTTCAATACAATTATAAATTGGAATACTCTAGTTGTAAGAAGCCATGAAAGCTGTTGAGATGAAAAGCTCTTGGATCTTGTACAGGAGTTTTTCCTAACACAACATGTAAAGGAAAACACCAAAATAAGAAGACCTAATGATCCATCAGTACTAGATCTTATATTTACTGGGCAAGAAAATGATACTGACAATACAGTATAAGGTATCACCCTCCATTTGGCAAATGCGACCATGCAGTATTAAACTGAAACTTCAGGATTGCATATGACATAGTTAACAGTAATGAGAGTTACAAAAAGAGCCTTAACTACGAAAAAGGCATGACAAAAAAGAAGTACTTCTTAAAAACAGACTGGGAAAAGGAGCTTAGATGACAAGATTTAAATGTTATACATAGAAAATTCTATGAACTTCATGAAATAGGAGTCCAAAATTACATCTTAGCGCACAAAGAAACAGAAATGAAAATAGGAAATGGTTTAAAACAGAATGTAAAAAATCAAAAGAAAAAGACTTGTGGAATAGATACAGAAGACACAATAGTGAGAGGGCATACAACAACTACGAACAGGCAAGAAATGATTATATAAGGATAAGGAGAGAAGCCCAAAGACAGTTTGAGGACATTATTAATAAAAGTTGCAATCAATCAAAGCTATTTTACAGCTACATCTAAGGCAAAATCAAAGTTAAAGATAAAATACAGTCCATTACAGATGAGGGAATCATTTATACACAAAAGAAAGATATTTTTGGAGCACTAAAAAAAAATTTCCAATCAGTTTTTACAGAAGAAAAGAATTTTGGAGAGATAATATGGAATATGCATGCCCAACAGATTACCAGATATATAAATATCAGAAAAAGAAGTACAGGAAGAGTTAAGTCAAGTACACAAAGGAAAAGCAAATGGTCCTGACGAAATTTCATGTTGGGTGCTACGTGAATATGGAAAAGAATTATGTAGACCAATATATTTAATATTAAAGGAATCCTTACATCAAGGTAAGCAACCTGAAATTTGGAAGAAAGCAAATATCTATCTATCTATCTATTGCCAGACGCCTCAATCCCGAACGGGGTGGTCACAAACAAATAGCCTCCATGTCGCTCTGTCCCCAGCCATTTCACTACCCCATTCCCAACTCACACACCCCTCTCTCATATACCTCTCCACTCCATCCCTCCATCTCATCCTCGGCCTCCTCCTCCCTCTCCCCCCCCCTCCGCCTCACCCACATACACTCTCCTCGTCAGTCTTTCACTCTCCATCCTCTCCACATGCCCAAACCACCTTAACGTGTTTCTCCTAACGCTTCCTATCACGTCCACATCCACACCACAATGCTCCTTCACTTCCTCATTTGTTAATCTGTCTCTCCATGTGACTCCACATGCTCTTCTCAAATAACTCATTTCCACTGCTCTCACTCTTGACTTCTGTCCTTCCAACAGCGTCCAAGCTTCACTTCCATATATTAGAGTTGGTATCACAATACTGTCATGTAACAACTTTTTCACTTCCATGAATCCCTCCCCTGTTTCTTATCACTGCTTTCAACAAACCAGCAACCTTCCTTCCCTGCTGCACCCTTTCAAGCACTTCACCCTCCAGATTTCCATCCTTACTCATCACACTACCCAGGACTCACGTTCTCCATATGCTCCCCATCCAATCTCACTGTACAATCACTGGCTTCACTTCTCTCGAAGACCATCACTTTACTCTTCCCTACATTCACCTTTAGATTCCGTTTCTTACACACACTCCCAAACTCATCTACCAAGCCATGCAACTTCCCTTCGTCTTCACTCAACAACACAGTATCATCTGCAAACAACAGTACAGGGAGTTTCCAAACACTGCCCTCTCTCACTAGGGCCACTCTAACATTCACTGTCTGACCTTGTACCTCTTTTATAACCCCATCCATGTACAGATTGAACAACCATGGAGACATGACACATCCTTGTTTCAATCCAACCTTCAAATGGAAAGATTCACTCAGTTTGCCATCCACACGCACTGCAGCCTTAGCACCCTCAAACATACTCTTCACTGCCTCCAACAACTTCCCATCCACTCCATATATTCTTAATACTTTCCACAATCCTTGTCTCTCCACCCTGTCATATGCTTTCTCCAGATCCATGAAGGCTGCATACAGCTTCTTGCCCTTCTTTAGAAACTTTTCTACTAAGGATCTAAGAATGAATATCTGGTCTACACAACCTCTTCCCTTCCTAAAACCTCCTTGTTCTTCTCCAACTAATTCCTCTGTTATTTCCCTAACTCTGTCAATAAGTATCCTACCATATACTTTTCCTATTACACTAAGAAGGCAAATGCCCCTATGATTACCACACACTTCTTTTTCCCCTTTTCCTTTGTACAGTGGAATAATTATAGCTGACTTCCAATCCTCCAGGACTCTACCTTCCTCCCAGGCCAATCTGCACACCTTCCACATCCATTCTATTACTATCTCTCCCCAGTGCTTCAGCATTTCACCACACACTCCATCAATTCCTGGGGCTTTCCCCATTTTAACTTTCTTCACTGCTTCCACCACTTCCATCCTATTGATTTCTTACTCTCTTCTCACAACCCTCCTTCTCCCAGCCATTCCCCAGCCACTTATACTTGCATTACTTTCATTCTCTATGTTCAGTAATTCATTAAAGTGTTTTCTCCATCTGTTCACTTTTTCTACCTTCTCCACTAGTAATCTACCATTTTTATCTTTCACACCCCAACTAACTTCGTCGGCACCCTGACTAGCTCTCTTTATCTCTTTCCAGAACATTTTCTTACATTTCATTCACTTTGTACTCAAATTCCTTCCAAATTCCTCATCCACTCTCTTCTTACCCTCTCTCTTACTAATCTTTTCACCTCTCTCCTCCTCTCTACATATAACTCTCTCGTCTGTCTCTCAGCTTCTTCGACGCCCCTGTGTCTCATCCATTCATTATATGCTTTCTTCTTTTGTGCCACAGCCTCTCTCACCTCTTCAGTCCACCATGCTGTTCCCTGAATCCCCTTTCGTCTTCTCTTCACCCCACATACCACCTCACATGCTGCACATGACAGTTGTACTCTACACAGGGGCGAATAAAATCCATGTATAAAGTCAACAACTGTGCAGGGGTAAAGAAGGTACGGAGTCGGCTTAGCACACCCAATCTCTTGGAAGCAGATTTTACAAGATAAGTCCAGACTGAATGAAACTCCAAGCATGTTCAAGGATGATGCAGGATTGAGCTGGATATTACTAAACATTATTAGGTACTCCTGTGAAAGATTGTGTCAAGTTGATAAGTGAAAAATTGAGTTTTTGATGCATTAAAAACAACAAGATTATTTTTACCCCTGTCAGAGATACGAGCCAAGTCAGACATTAGGTGTGCCACAGCCTCATCCCTTGTTTGTTGAAGTAACCCCCGAGATGGGCGTTGCGTGAACCAAATGGAAAGGTGAAGGGTGGAATCATCAGCGTACGAGTGGATAGGGTTAGATGTACAGCTTAGAAGGTCACTGATGAATAAAAGGAAGAGAGTTGGTGATAAGACAGAGCCCCGAGGAATACCACTGTTGACAGATCTAGGATAAGAGCGATGGCCGTCTACAACAGCGGCTATAGAACAACCAGAAAGGAAGCTGTAGATGAAGGAGCAGGTAGAAGGATAAAAACCATGAGAAGGCAGTCTGGAAATTAAATATTTATGCCAGACTCGATTGAAAGCCTTTGAGATGTCAAAATAAAAGGGCAAAGTTTTCGCTAAAGTCCCGAAAGGAGGATGACAAGGGGTTTAAAAGGTAGGTGAGAAGATCGCCAGTGGCGTCCCTGACCGAACCCATACTGGCGATCAAAAAGAAGGCGTCTAACAGACTGCAGGCCACGAGTAAATGTATGGTAAAAGCGTCCATCTGCCTGTTGACAGAAGGGGGAGAATCCTGCCCACAGCCTCGCTTCTCCCCCCCCGCTTCCCGTCTCGTCCTTCTTCCATACCCTCCCGCCTACCCCCTCACTCCCTCAGTCCCCACCCTTCTCCGTGATTCGTGAGTTTTCACAGATTTTTTAAATTCTATGCAGCTACTATTGGTCGCATTGAAATTCCAAAGTGCCCATGAGAAAGCTCATGAAATTCTGCATCTACACGTATGCTTAACTCTTGGGAAGTGGCGGCAAAATTTTGCACTAGGATGGTGGGAAGTTGTATGAGTAAGTTTTACTCCTGAACACTATTATTACGGCATTTCTGTACTTTTACTTATCAGTTTTATATGTTTTTAGTAGCTTATCAAACAGTATAAACACCAGTGAAAATGATGGTATACATTTATACCAATATAACCAATCTCCAGTGGCACATTTGGCTGTGGATTTTTTTTTTTTTAAGCCCTGGGAGCAATCACTCGTCACAGATAACTGATTTTCAAAACGTCTTCAGATTTTTTGCTGATTTTTGTTCTTTATGTATTATTTTCTTGATGTTTAGCATTAACATGGATAATCCTATGTATGTTTTGATGTCTCAGTATGGCTGAATGACCCAAACACAGTGCCAAAATTAGAAGGGTTACTGTACATACAGTAGTGTATAGGTTGGGTGTTTTTGGTCTTCAATTTTTTTTTTTATGGTTTTCTTGGTGTTTATCATTACTCTGGATGTTCATGTGTGTGTTTTGATGTCTAAATATGGCAGACTGACCTGAAAAAAGTGCCAAAATGAGGAGGGTGAGGAGACTGTAGCACCAGTCGAGCAGGGCAGTACTCCCAAGGAGGATGGAAAGCTGATGACAGGGAGAGCTGAAGCTCCCGTTTCATCAGCCCTCAGGACTTGTTCCTGACCATCCTCCTTTGCTGAACTTTTTCAGTGTCTCAGTTACACAGAGAGTAGACCAGCATACTCTCCAATACAAGTTTCTCTAACTGTCAACACCAAACTACATACACGCTACACACTACACTTTCTTTTCAAAATTATCTTCAAAATGGCGTACAAAAATCATGCCTCGGAGTCCCCGAGGGGGGGACCATAAATGCCCCCACCATCTGCCCCTCTCCCAGTGACGACTCAAAGAGCTGCCTGGAACCACTTTCTGACTCACTTCTTCTTCATTTCTGTAACATTCGCGGCCTTTCCTCTAACTTTCACACTGTCGAGCACCACCTCTTCTCCTCTAAACCTCACCTTCTCTTTCTCACTGAGACTCAGCTGTCTGAGGCAACTGACAGCAAACCCTTTTCTGTATCCTCCTACTTTCTCTATTCTCGTTTCAAAGCCAAAGGTGGCTGTTGCGTATATGTACGCAACGATCTATCTTGCTCTCGTGTTCCTGAACTTGATTCTTCTGAATTCTCTACTCTCTGGCTTCGGCTTTCCTGTCATTCTCTGACTAAATATATCTGTGCTGTTTACTTATCTCCTAATTCTACTGACTATCAAAAATTCTTTGACTATCTTACTTCTACGATGGAACACATTCTATCCATTTCTCCTTTCTCTGAAATCTCCATTCTAGGAGATTTCAATGTTCACCACCACCTTTGGCTCTCCTCTCCTTTCACTGATCCACCTGGTGAACAAGCCTACATCTTTTCTATCCTTAATGACCTAGAGCAGCTTGTACAGCACCCTACCCGTATCCCTGACCGCCTTGGAGAGAGTTCCAACATACTTGACCTTTTCCTAACAACTAATCCTTCTGCTTACACTGTTCATCTTTTCTCTCCGTTGGGCTCCTCCGATCATAATCTTATTACCTTAACATGTCCAATCGCTCCAGTACGGCCTGTGGACCCTCCAAAGAAACGCCGCCTGTGGCACTTTGGAGCTGCAGATTGGGAGGCCCTCAGGCAGTACTTCTTTGATTTTCCATGGAATGATTATTGCTTCCTTGGCCGGGAGCCATCTGAGTGTGCCTTGCGCGTTACGGAGGTTATTCTCTC
>JAGKTI010000858.1:57006-70983 GCA_018397915.1 Birgus latro
GTATAATACTGTATTGATACAATAGAGTGCAGTAATCCCTCAATTATCCAGATGTCAATTTTTCAAACAATCCATTACCTGGACACTGTGATCTGGCTGTCTGAAACCATTATTTGTACTTTTTCTGTTTTATCCGAACAAAATGCTTGTGCCCATGTGGAAATTATGGCCGCGCGAACATTTCTGCCCGGTCGGGCGGGAATAGCCCAGTGGTGCCGCGATATCTGGCTAGGCAGTTCACCTAGCGGCTGCAAGAGACCCCTTCTGTTGTTCCCAGTTGGCGACTGTGTAGTGAACAACTCCTCTCGGACGGTTGTTATGGCAGTGCATGCGGTGGCTTTTGTAATTGTTCCCTACCTGCTTCAGCTCTTGTTATTCCTTGCATGCCTCTTCCCAGGGTATGTGATGATGGTCCCTCCACAAGGGAAAAGAAAGAGGGTAGTGCTGACTCTGGAAAAGAAGCTGGAGATCCTGCATAAGACTGATGCAGGATGGTCGACTTCCCGCATCTTCAAGGAATTATTTTCCATGCTTGACCATGGTAATTTCTTGGATGTGGTTTATAGGTTTCCTTGACCAGATAATGTTAAACAACAGGAACAAGTGTTGTTCGATGTACTGTAGTGGCCTTTTACCAAGGCTTTCAAAGTTAGGTTATGTATGAAGGGGGGCCAGGGGAGAAGTCCATTATCTGGATGAATCCACTTCCCGGACATGCCTTTGGCTCTATTATGTTGGATAATCGAGAGATTGCTGTAATACAATACATGTGTACTATGTAGTCACCTAGTACAGTTTAGTGCACTTAATCCCGTGTGGTTTCGTTTTGTTTCGTTTCATTTTTGAAGGCTCCAACATGCTTGCATGCATCACCTAATGGCGGCTCTCCACGCTGCTCGATCCCTGACAGCCTCCCTGTTCAGTCCCTTAACCCTTAAGTCACACTTAATGACCTCGTCCCATGTCTTTCTCGGTCTACCCCTCCCCCAATATTAACACCTCTCACCCTCTGTACCCAATTATCATCCCCCATCCTCTTCACATGTCCAAACCACCTCAGCCTACCTCTCCTCATCACAACACCAATACACTCCAGTCCCATCCTACCTCTCAACTCTTCCATCGTAAACCCAGCCCCCCCAGGCCTTGCACGCAGGGACGCACTGCACATCCACCTAATCATTGTCATTTCTGTACGTTTAAACCTGCAAATATCCTCTTTCTTTACTGCCCAGGTCTCACTACCATACAGCATCACACTCCTAACACATGCTGCATACAAAGATCCCTTAGCACGTAAGGAGAGTCCCCTCAATGTCAGAAGAGGCAACAGCTCCCTGAACTTCTTCAGGTTTAGTGGAAATAATTACGTGTACAGTACAGTAATACCCTGATATGTGATACCCCTAGATGCAATAACCCAACTTAACGATGGGGGTAGAAATACCACAATATCCCGCCTAACGATCGTAAAACCCCGGTTTAACGATGGGTTTTTACTTTTCACCGATTTTGATTATATTTTAGGCTAAATTGTGGGTTTAGGTTGATTTATAAACAGTTTTTAGACTTAGCTTAATGTGTTTTAGCCATAGGTGGAGTGAACATTGTCATTCTGGGGTATGGTTTACTAAGTTTGATTTTATCCAGACTTATATTTGATGATTTTCTGATTTTATTTGTTGGTTTTAGTGAGTTATTTACAGGTGTTAGGCTTAGGTTAGCTTCTTTTACAGCTGTTAGGCTATTTAGATTGGCTTTAAACTTGTTTTGGGGCTCATCTGAGTGGGTTTTGGAGTTGGTTGGGGGGGGAAACCCAGGGCTGGAAAAAGCATCCCATTACTTTACATTTCAAAATTATCCCGATATACGATACCCTGCCCAGCGATGGGTTTTTACCTAACCAAATGCATTTTTAAGCAGGGTATACCTGTAATTTCAGAATCACAACAGAGCACTAGGACACGAAGCACTGAGGGGCCAAAAGCTTTGCAACAAGAAGAAGCAAGGTATGGGAGGCTGCAGAGTAAGTCTTAGCACCAAGATTTTGTCAGTGCATGGTCACAACAGCATAATGCATACATACATCTTCATTGAACGAGATCCATGAGAGAGTAAGAGAATGTAGGCTCCGCGGGCTAGGGGCCATACCCGCAATGAATTCTGACTGGCTAGCATGTTGTGGGCGTTCTCATTAGCAGGCATGTCGTGGGACTTTCTCGGGTGCCAGTTAGCAACTGCATCTGAGCAGTTGATATACCTCACATCCTGACATTGTTTTTTTTTTTTTTAATGTGAGGAAGAAGGAACCAAAGGCTATAGCCCACAAAACAGTTCCTTAAAAGAAAAAACAAAAACAGTACAAAAGAGAGCCAAATTCAAGATCCATTTATTTCGAGATGACTAAACACACTATGTTTGAAAGACTGGAGATCATAGAAAGTAGGAAATACAGACAGAGGGAGACAGTTCCAGAGTTGACCTGTTGCATAAATGAAGGATTGGGAGTAACAGTTAACTCTTTCATTAGAGAGCTGGACAGAAAAGAGATGAGAGTTTGTTGCTAGACGGGGGCTACGTCCCCGTCGTACAGGTGGAGGGATGTTAGCAGACAGTTCAGAGGAGCAGTGACCACTGAAGTAGCGAAAGAAAAGAGACAAAGAGGCAACAGTGTGGCAAAGAGACAGAGGTTGATGGGAGCCAGTAAGAGGAGGAGAACTGATGAGACAAAAAGCCTTTGACTCCACCTTACTGAGAAGAGCTGTATGTGGAGAGCCCCCCACACATGACAGTTGTACTCTAAACAGGGGCAAATAAATCCAGTGTATAAGGTCAACAACTGTGCAGAGGTAAAGAAGGCACGGAGTCGGCTTAGCACACCTGATCTCTTGGAAGTAGATTTCACAAAAGATGCAATATGATCTTTTCAAGATAAGTCCTGGGTGAAAGAAACCCCAAGCATGTCCAAGGAAGATGCAGGATTGAGCTGCATATTATTAAACATTAGTGGGTACTCCTGTGGAAGATTCTGTCGGGTTGACAGGTGTAAAAAGTGAGACTTTGATGCATTAAAAACAACAAGATTATTCTCACCCCAATCAGAGATATGAGCCAAGTCAGACATTAGGTATGCCATAGTCTCATCCCTCGAAGTAACTGCTGAGATGGACGCTGCAGAAACCGAATGAAAAGGTGAAGGATGGAATCATCAGCGTACGAGTGGATAGGGTTAGATGTACAGCTTAACAGATCATTGATGAATAAAAGAAAGTGAGTTGGTGATAGGACAGAGCCCTGAGAAACACCACTGTTGAGAGATCCAGGAGAAGAACGATGGCTGTCTATGACAGCAGCTACAGAACGACCAGAAAGGAAGCTGTAGATGAAGGCAAAGATAGAAGGACAGAAACCATAAGAGGGCAGTTTGGAGGTTAAAGATTTATGCCAGACTCCATCGAAAGCTTTTGAGAAGTCAAGTGCAACGGCAAAGCTTTAGCCAAAGTCCCGAAAGGACGATGACCAGGAGTCTGAAAGACAGGTTAGAAGATCGCCAGTGAAGCGTCCCTGACAGAACCCATACTGACGATCAGAAAGAAGGTTGTCATAGGAAAGATGTGTAGCTTGCAATACATTGGCGAGAGAAACTCCGTGCTCTGGTAGCTATGTAAGGAGTTTATTGCGAACTCTTACAACACAGTCTTCTCCTCTACCGTGACGCCCCAGGACTGACTCACTTCTGCCCAGGCCGGGGCGTGGGAGCGCGTGTCCACTCAGCGCTTTTAGTGGGGGCACATATGCAGTGCAGGGGGGGGGGATAGATACATAGATATACAGATATACAGTGGGGATGGTACAATACTCCCCCGGGTAGCTGAAATGGTGTCTCCTGACACTAGAGAGGAGTTATATGGGGGTTTGTTTATACTGCTTAGGTAGGTGGGGCATTTGTACAAGGAGAGAGTATGGTACAGGGGTGGACATGGCCATGTCAAAGGGATGTAATCTAGTAATATATAAGGTTAAATACAAGATACACAAGGAATAAAGTATGGGTATGTGTCCAGTAAGGTTCTTAGTTATATATACAGTAGGCGCGGAAAGTATTGACGTTTTTTTGCCAACGTCATTCTTCTTCGCGTTAAGTGAAGTAGGGTCAATACTACCCTCCCCTGTGATGCGAAATGAGCTAATGCTTTTTCAACGGGAGCTGGCAACCCTGCTTGATAGGTTTGGCACCACAGGAGCAGGCACAGTAATGTTTGGGCACCACAGGAGGAGGATTGTCTCTGTGTGTGATGCACCACGAGGGCATGTTTTGACTCAAATAACACAGTTATTTGGTTACCTACCACATTCTCATCATGCCTAAAGTAACCACAAGCAAGGACAAACGTGTGGAAGTGATTACTTTATACAAAGCTGGCCACAAACTCCCATTTATTGCAAATCAGATGGTGTTAGACTGAGGACAGTGCAGAGACTGGTGAAGCGGTTCAAGGACAGTGGGGAGGCCATTCCTCCCACTCCACTTCCCAAGCCTGGGAGACCTCGTAAGACAACCTTCAGGACCCGTCAGCTGATCTCAAGGCAAGTTAGCAAGGATCCAAGGCTAACAGCACGGGATTTAAAAGAAAAGAACCCACAGTTGCTGGCAGATGTGTCTGTCAGAAGTGTGCAGCAGCTGTTGCATGACGATCTGGGCTACAGGAGTTTTTGTGCTCGTAAAAAACCACTGCTAACTGCACTTCAGAAGAAAAAGAGAGTAAATTTTTGTAAGAAATATCTTGCCTGGAGTGAGGAGCAATGGAAAACTGTGCTTTGGAGTGATGAGTCAACATTTACTGTCACTGGTACCCCTTCATCACGAGTGTACCGCAAACCAGGCAGTGACCCCCTGGATCCTAAGTACACTTCCAAGTTTGTTAAATACCCAGCCTCACTCATGGCTTGGGGCTGCTTTACATATTATGGTGTTGGTAGGTTGGTAATTCTACCTGCAAATGAAAAAGTGAACCAGAACAATTATTTGGAGCTCTTATGTGATGTTTTAAGTGACTCTTTTGATAAAACCAAGGCAAGAGTATTTATGCAAGATTCTGCCCCTGCACATGTTGCAAAGTCAGTGAAACAGTGGCTAACAGACTGTGAGGTTCCCTTTATTCGAGACTGGCCCGGAAACAGCCCAGATATCAATCCCACTGAGAATTTATGGGCGCACATGAAGCGGCAGCTGCATAGTATGGACACATCATCTTTGCCTAAACTTGAGGCTGCAGCTATGGAGCAGTTTTAGTCTGTCTGTTCTGCAAAACTACGCCATCAGTCTCCCCAGACGCCTTAAGAAGATAATAAAGGTGAAGGGGAATGCCAGTAAATACTAAATTCAATGGTGAGTGTTAATTTATTTGTTTCTCCTTGCTAACCACAAGAATGTTTTCTTTTTTTAAGATGGCGTCAACACTTTCCACGCATACTGTATAATACTTGTAATTCTTTTCTATATACAGTAAAACCTCGATATGACAGACTTCAGTAGACCGGAATTCGCTTTTATCGGACTAAACTCCTATGTATCGGAAAAAGTCCGATACAGCCAGAATCAGTCCGGACTGCCTGACAACTTCAGCTACAATAAGACAAGTAAAAGACATGTTTTTCAGTGCACAGTACAGTATTATTATACCATTTGATTAATGTAGTGAAGGTAAAACACAGTACAATACTGCAATGGTGGTGAAAACTACCGATGCAATCCGGACTAATGTCTGATATATCGGAAAAAGTCAGGATTAGCAGGGGTAAGTCCGGATGTCGCTTTTATTGGAAAATCGCATATTTCGGACTGGCCTGAGCCTCAATTAGTCCGTTATAGTGGGGTCTTACTGTAGTTTTCACTTTTTTTTTTTTTTTTAGTTCAAACATTACTGTATCAGAGAAATGCCATAATTTCCTGGTGGTACTAGTTCTGTCCACAGTTTGTATATTAATCAGTTGGCTTTGGTAGTCACTAAATGTGAGGGCACTAAGTACGGGTAGCTTCAACATCCTGTGGAGGTCATACTATTCCTGTTGTGATTCTGATTTCCTGCAGTCTGCATTCCATTTTCCTGATGCAACAGTGCACTGGACAGAATATGAGTAGAAAACCTATGAAAGAGATAGCCACAGGGGGGAAACACAACTGTTGGATGAACCCATGAACGGCTGAAGGCCAGAGAAAATTGATCCATAACGAAGTCACTGTCGTTAAGAAATGTTAGCATAAGCAAGTCGGGGGAGGTGATAGTAATGGTAGCAGATGGCAGGTTGGAAGGCATGTCGATTGGTTGGAAGATGTCATAGGAGTGTTTACGGACTGCTTGGTGATAGCGAGTGGTGTAAGTGATGACTGACTCTGATTTGACGGTACAATAGTCCGGTGCTTTGTAGAGACCACTAGCAGGTACGGATCGGACCGAAGAACCAGGACACATGATGGTGACAGAGATGGGAACAGTAAAGAAGAAGTACTGGACGTGGCTGAGGTGAGCATGGTGGACTAAGAGTTCAGGAGCTGGAACAAAGGAAGAGGCCGAGTATATGGAATGGTTGCAAACTAAAGCAAACTCACAGGGTGTAGCGCTGATAGGGAAGATAGCGAAAAGGTAGGCAGCACATAGACGAGAGGTAGGGGTAAGGGAGGAACATTTCTGGAGGTCTGTGGAAGAAAGGAAGGCAACTCAAAGATGATCATGGGAGAGGAGGAAATATTCTGAAGGAACAGATACTTGCAATAAGGAGTTGTTGTACCAGAAGGGAAAAGGTTGAAGGTTATGGCAGAACGTAGAGGTATATGGACGACGATGTATTTGGTGAGAAGAGTGGCCTCGAGAACTGGATAGTAGTATTCAAGAGAGGAGTAGGGAGTACTGGGGACAGACCGAAAGTAGAGTGAGCCCAATCTAATACAGAATGGAGAGCTGAGATAGGTACTAAGTGTGCAGTGACATGTCCATTAATAGCATCGACTAGGATACGAACCAAGGTGGAGACTTGAGAGAGTAGAGAGTCAATGGCTAGTTGGAGATTATCCATGTTGAGTTTGAGATAGAACAACTGAGAAATAATGTTGAGATTTCAGAGGTGTTGTTTTAAGATGTCGGTGAAGTTGTTCAGAGTGTAAGTTACTTCATTTAGGTGGGCTGTAATCTTCTGTAACATAGTGTGTTGGACCTTGATGACTCGGCATTGAGATTCTAGGGCTGAAGCTGCTGCCACCAAATGTAACTTGCAATACTTTGGTGAAAGAAACTCCGTGCTCTGGTAGCTATTTAAGGAGTTTATTGCAAACTCTTACAACACAGTTTTCTCCTCTACCGTGATGCCCCAGGACTGACTCTCTTCTGCCCAGCCCGAGGCGTGGGAGCGCGTGTCCACTCAGCGCTTTTAAAGGGGGTACATATGCAGTGGGGGGGGGGGTAGATACATAGATATACAGTGGGGATGGTACAGATGCTTAAAAATGTTTAAGAACAGACTCGAAAACTTTTGAGACACAGGATGGTATAGCAATTGGAGAATAGTTAGAAGGTTGGGAATGGTCACCCTTCTTCGGGACTGGCTGAATGAGAGCAAACTTCCAGCAAGAAGGAAAGGTACAAGTTGAAAGACAAAGGCGAAAGAACTGTCGGTTACTTCTCATTTCAGCATCAGTTGTTGCATAATTTTAGTGGATACTGCTTTAACAGGGCCAAGCCAACAGCACCGAATATTGCAATGGGCCGGATATTGAGATGATGGATAATTCAGGGTTTACTGTGTACTATCCGTCATTCAGGGAGTATAATGCAGGCCTACCAGACTGCTTCCCATGCATAGGGTGAATCAGAAGCAGTTATCGGTACCATCAATGGCAACGGTTTTTCCATCCGCTTGGGTTAGTCATGAAGAAGTGTTATGACAATGGGGTGAAATTTTGGACCAAGTTATTTTAAAATGGGTACAGTAGTTTTCAATTATAGTACTAGAATATGCTACTATACTAATCTAATTTCCATTATAGGCCGAAATCCCACGTCAGGGAGCAGACCATCGGAAATTATGAGATTATCGGCTTTATAGGGTCGAGCCTCCCCCCCGCCAATCCAGTATAGAGAGGGTCTACTGTACTTCACAGGCCAATAAGCCCAGATATGGATGAAGTAAAATATGATCATCATCATCATCCAGACCTCCTTTCCCACCCTAAGGCCAGGTGAGGAGTAGTATTATCCAGACAGGCCAGGTTTGCCTAGTCCAATGGGCCATGCTGCCATTCACTCGTCATTCAAGTCACCGGAATCCTGGCTCTCTCTGATATGCCAAAAACATTCACCACATTCTGTAGCTTCACATAAACGCATCCAATTGAGTCAATCCAGCTGCTGTCACGTTGAAAAGGGGTGCGAAATTCCTGATCATGCACTTCTTCTCACAACATTCATCCAGCCAGCTTGATCTCTTGCCAGTCCCTTAGCCTCACTGACTTCCATACCTCTCTTCCTCACACATTCATCCATCATATCCTTCCACCTTCTCCTTGGCTTACCTTGCCTCCTCCCTCCTTCAAATTAGCTCAGATATACCTTTTCACCACTCTGTTGTTATCCATTCTCTCCACATGACCATACTATCTCAGTACACTTTCTTTGTTCTGGTGTCCACAGACTTCCTCACTCCACATCATTCATGAATTACATTATTTCATATCCTATCTACTCTCTGTACTCCACATACAATCCTCAGCAGTCCCACCTCCACTGCTATCACTCTTGACTTTTCATTTTCATGCCACACCATAGTCTCACATTCATAGGTTAAATTTGGCACTTACACTCCTTCATGTAAGCCTCATGCAGCTGCAACACACGAGCTTCTGCTTCTTATCAAGGCCTTCATAGCACTAGCTACTTTTCTTCCTCGTGTCACTCTACTTTCCATTTCTTTTGCACATTTTCCTCTGTTTTCTATCACTGTACCCTGGTATTTGAACTCTCTCACCAATTCCAGTCTCTCTCCATTTACTGTGACATCACACTGGAAGTCACCTTCTCTCACAAAAACCATCACTTCACTCATTTTTACATTTTATTCTCAAGGCACGACGCTCACAGACGTCAACAAAACTCTGCACTAGTCTACCAGTTCTTGTCCCGTATTTGCGAGTAGTACTGCATCATTGGCATGCAACAAATATGAGATATTCCATCCGTCACCATTCATTACCAATGCCATCTCTTTCTCCATTACTTGTGTTTTTACTTCTCTCATCACCCCATCCATATGCTGTATATACTGAACAACCACGGAGACATCACACAAAGTTGTCACAGGCCCACATCAATCGTGAACCACTCACTTACATGCCCATTTACCCTTACACATGCTTCACTACCATCATTAAAACTCTTGACGGCACCTAGCAGCTTACCATCTACACCATACATGCAAATCTATCTATTGCCAGACGTCTCAATCCCATCAGGGGTGGCCACAAACAAATCACCTCCATGTCGCTCTGTCCCCGGCCATTTCACTGCCCTGCTCCCAGCTCACAAACCCCTCTCTCATATACTTCTCCACTCCATCCCTCCACCTCATCCTCAGCCTCCCCCTCCCTCTCCCCCCCTCCACCTCACTCACATACACTCTCCTTGTCAGTCTCTTGCTCTCAATCCTATCCACATGCCCAAACCACCTTAACGTGTTTCTCCTAACACTTCCTATCACGTCCACATCCACACGATAACGCTCATTCACTTCCTCATTTGTTAGTCTGTCTCTCCGTCACTCCACATGCTCCTCACAAAAAACTCATTTCCACTGCTCTCATTCTTGACTTCTGTCCCTCCAACAGGGTCCAAGCTTCACTTCCATATGTCAGAGTTGGTATCACAATACTGTCATGAAGCAACTTTTTCACTTCCATGCTCACTTCCCTGTTTCTTATCACTGCTTTCAAGGAACCAGCAACCTTCCTTCCCTCCTGCACCCTTTCAAGCACTTCACCCTCCAGACTTCCATTCTTACTCATCATACTACCCAAGTACTTAAATGCACTCACATTCTCCATATCCTCCCCATCCAATCTCACTGTACATTCACTGACTTCACTTCTCTCGAAGACCATCACTTTACTCTTCCCTACATTCACCTTTAGATTCCGCTACTTACACACTCTCCCAAACTCATCTACCAAGCCTTGCAGCTCCCCTTCGGCTTCACTCAACAACACAGTATCATCTGCAAACAACAGTACAGGGAGTTTCCAAACACTGCCCTCTCTCACTAGGGCCACTCCAACATCTACTGCCCTACACTGTATCTCTTTTATAACCCCATCCATATACAGATTGAACAACCGTGGAGACACGACACATCCTTGTTTCAATCCAACCTTCAAATGGAAAACTTCACTCAGTTTGCCATCCACACATACTGTAGCCTTAGCACCCTCATGCATACTCTTCACTGCCTTCAACAACTTCCCATCTACTCTATATATTCTTAATACTTTCCACAATCCTCGTCCATCCACCCTGTCATATGCTTTCTCCAAATCCATGAAGGCTGCATACAACGTCTTTCCCTTCTCTAGAAACTTTTCCACTAAAGATCTAGGAATGAATGTCTGATCTACACAACCCTAAAACCTCCCTGTTTTTCTCCAACTAATTACTCTGTTCTTTCCCTAATTCTGTCAATAAGTATCCTACCATATACTTTTCCTATTACACTAAGAAGGCAAATGCCCCTATGATTACCACACACTTCTTTTTCCCCTTTTCCTTTTGTACAGAGGAATAATTATACCTGACTTCCAATCCTCCGGGACTCTACCTTCCTCCCAGGCCAATCTGCACACCTTCCACATTCATTCTTTTACTATCTCTCCCCCATGCTTCAACATTTCACCACACACTCTGTCAGTTCCTGGGGCTTTCCCCATTTTAACTTTCTTCATTGCTTCCACCACTTCCATCCTACTGAACCTTCTCTGTCTATTTTGTCATATGCTTTTTCCTGATCCATGAATGCCATAAACACATTATAGTCCTTCTCACAAGCCTTCTCCACTATCTGTCATACTGCAAATATTTGATTCACACATCCTCTGCCACTCCTACAGCAACCCTGTTCATCACTCAGTAGGATTTCTGATATATCTCTTACTTTTTCTATAATAATTTTTCATGTAACTTCCCCACCAAATTCAATAAACTTATGCAACAATAATTCATGCACTCACTTCCCTCACCTTTATTTTTGTACAGGGTACAATCACAGCCTTTTTCTACTCTGCTGGCACAGTTTCACTTAACCATGTCTTCTTACACATCTCCAACAAGCACTTGATTCTGCTCTTTCCACTACACTTAATTATCTCTGCACCAAAGCAAGCCTGAGGACAGCAAATCACCCAGGGGGTTTAGGGTGGGTTCGTGGAATGTGGGAAGTTTGAGAGGAAGAGCAGGGGAAGTCGTTGAGGCTTTCAGTAGGAGGTGGGTGGATGTGGCATGTTTGCAGGAAGTCCGGTACAGGGGTGGATCAGCCAGAAAGATTGTTGGGAAGGATTGCTACTATAAGTTGTTTTGGCAGGGGGGAACTGACGGATATGGGGGTGTGGGTGTGTTGGTTGCAGAGAAATGGGTGGAATATGTCATGAATGTTATGAGAGTAAGTGATAGGATATTAGTAGTGAAAATTTTGGTCGGGCAGAAATTGGTTTCAGTTATATCGGCATATGCTCCACAGGTAGGATTGGATGATGAAGAGAAGGATAGATTCTGGGATGATTTAATATGTGTAGTGAGTGGTATGGGAGATGGAGAGGATTTAAATGGTCATGTGGGTGAAGCAGCTCAAGGTTATGAAGGAGTCCATGGAGGATGTGCATATGGTGTGAAGAATGCGGAAGGGGAAAGAATACTCGAGTTTGGGGAGGCTATGGACATGATTGTGTGCAACACACATTTTAGAAAAAGAGTGAGTAGATTGATTACGTACGAGTCCGGGGGAAATAGTAGTCAGATAGATTATTTTCTGGTCAGGAGGGTAGATAGGAGATTAGTGAGGGATGTTAAAGTTATAGGAAGCGAGGAGTGTGTGCAGCAGCACAAACTGTTGATTTGTGACATGGTGCTTAAGGAACGAGTGATGAGAAGGAGGACATATGTACCTAGGAGGAAAATATGAAAATATGGAAGCTGGGAAACCAATCAGTAAGGGATACCTTTTATAGTGAGATGAGGAGAGTGGTGGCTGAACAGGAAGCCATAGATAGAGGCGTTAATGAACAGTATAGAGCCCTTAAGAACAACCTCTTGAGAGTTACCGATACAATATGCGGTTGGACAAGAGGCCCACCAAGACATAAAGTAACTTGGTGGTGGGATGAGGGTGTAGAAGCTGCAGTTAAGGAGAAAAGAAGGCTTTTCCAGGAATGGAAGAATGGTGGTAACAGGGAGGAGTACTTGGCTGCCAAGCGCAGGACTGAAGAGAGGTATACAGGGCGAAGTCTGAGTCACAGAGACTTTTACTTGATAATCTAAATCATGGAGAAAGGAAAAATATGATTTTTAGGGTGGCAAATCAGGTGAAGAGGGATAATCGGGACATTGTAAGTGAGCAGTGTGTGAAGAATGATGATGGAAGGGTAGTGGTGAACAGTGAGGATATTAAAGATGCATGGAGAGAGCATTATAGCCAATTGTTGAATGAGGAGTTTGATTAGAATAGAGAAGGTTTGGAGCCCGCTGATCCAGTGTTTGGCCCTTGGCCTTTGATTGACGCTGCTACTGCGAGTCAGGCAATAGGCAGGATGCGGATGGGGAAGATGGCAGGTGTGTCTGGGTTGACTGCCGAAATGGTGAAGGCCTCAGGAGATACTGCGGTGAGGTTAGTCACTAACCTGATAAATAGGATTATTTATGAGTGTGTTGTCCCAGATGACTGGCTGAGGAGTGTAATTGTAAATGTGTACAAAGGAAAGGGTGATGCCCTGGAAAGGGGAAATTACAGAGGTATAAAGCTCTTAGATCAGATAATGAAAGTAATGGAGAGAGTTCTAGAAGGTATGATTAGAAAAAGAGTGAATATCAATGAGATGCAGTTTGGGTTTATGCCAGGCAGGGGGACCACTGATGCTATATTCAGTGTTCGACAGCTTCAGGAAAAATATATTGGAAAGAAAAGGGAATTGTATTTTGTTTTTGTTGATTTGGAAAAGGCCTTTGACAGAGTCCCTAGAGAGGTGGTGAAGTGGGCAATGAGAAAGCTAGGGTTGGAAGAATGGCTGGTTAGGGTGGTTATGGCCATGTACATGGGTGCTCGCACCCAGATAAGAGTGAATGGAGCTTTAAGTGATGAGTTTTCAGTAAATGTTGGTGTGCATCAGGGGTCAGTTTTGAGTCCCTTGTTGTTTATCATGGTGCTTGAAGTCCTCTCACGTTACTTCAGAGATGGACTCCCATGGGAGATGTTGTTGTTTTTTTTTTTTTTATGCAAGGAAGAAGGAACCAAACGCCACAGGCCTGCATACTGTTCCTTCCAAGAAAAAGCAAAAACAATACAAAAGAGAGCCAAATTCAAGATCCGTTCAATTCGAGATGCCTGGACACACTGCGTTAGAAAGACTGGAGATCATAGGAAGTAGGAAATACAGACAGAGGAAGACAGTTCCAGAGTTGACCAGTTGCATAAATGAAGGACTGGGAGTAACGGTTAACTCTTGCATTAGAGAGTTGGACAGAAAAGGGATGAGAGTTTGTTGATAGACGGGCCCTACGTGCCCGTCGTAGAGATGAAGGGATGCAAGCAGACAGTTCAGAGGAACAGTGACCATTGAAGAAGCGATAGAAGAGAGATAAAGATGCAACAGTGCGGCGAAGAGACAAAGGTTGAAGGGAATCAGTAGGAGGAGGAGAGTTAATGAGACGAAAAGCCTTTCACTCCACCCTA
>JAGKTI010000858.1:75993-109611 GCA_018397915.1 Birgus latro
AGACTCTTCAAAGCCAGTTTTCGTCACTGGAATCACTGTAGTAGAAATGCTAATGAACAATAAAACTAGAGGGGCACTCAGTGAGACGCACTGCTTCAACATGGACAACATAATTTCCAAACCACTCTTCACAATGAGTTAGGTTTTCTCATGACTGATTAGGGTTTCACAAAAAATGTTTTCCAGAGCCAGAATCTGTAATATGATACGGATCAGTCCCAAAAGTTGATCAACTGTTCACTGGGACATGGGCTATCTACCCACCAAATTTGTTCCAAATCTCTCTTTAGTTTTTGAGTAATTCTGCTAACAGACAAACAAACTAACAAAAAAACAAACAGGGGTGAAAACATACTCTCTCTGCAGAAGAGAAAGAGAAGTTTTATGGGGGACTTCTTAATGCAAATTTAGAATAATATTTACCAGGATGACACATCACATTTTAGGACAAACACTCGAGACTGTAGTTACTACATTACCACTTGCATCATCTAAGTTTTCTTAATCCTTCAGCTGTGTAATTTCCTTTTTTAAATGCAAGAAAGAAGGAACCAGAGGCCAGGAGCCTGCAAGACTGTTACCTCCATGAAAAAGCAAAAACAAGATAACGGAGAGCCAAATCCAAGATCTGTTCATCTCGAGATGCCTGGTCACACTGCATGTGAAAGACTGGAGATCATAGAAGCAGGAAAGACAGACAGAGGGAGACAGTTCCAGGGATGACCTCTTGCATACATGATGGACTGGGAGTAATGGTAATTAATGCATTAGAAAATTGGACAGAAAAGGGATGAGAGTTTGTTGCTAGATGGGTGCTACATGCCCGCCATGGTGGTGCAGGCGGACAGTTCAGAGGGAGCAGTGACCACTGAAGCAGCAATAGAAAAGAGATAAAGATGCAACTGTGCAATGAAGAGACAGAGGTTGAACGAAGCCAGTAAGAGGAGAAAAGTTAATGAGACTAAAAGCTTTTGACTCCACATTCTTGAGTTGCATGTGGGGAGCCTTCCCACACATGTGAGTTGTATTCTACAAAGGAGCACATAAAACCTGTGTATAAAGTCAACAACTGTGCAGGGGTAAAGAAGGCATGGAGTCAGCTTAGCACACCTAATCTCTTGGAAGCAGATTTTACAAGAGAGGTAACATGATCTTTCCAAGATAAATCTCAAATGAATGAAACCCCAAGTATCTTTAAAGAAGACAGAAGATTGAGTTGAATACAGACATTAACCGCTATACTACCCATCACAATACAGTACCTAGCAAATGACCTACCAACCTATGATGGTTCGGTTTCCCTTTGCAATATTTAAGAGGCCAATATCCGAGTTTTTATTTGTCACCCGTCTTAACTAATAAAAAAATAAAGGCTGAATTAAAATTTACCAGTCGACGATATGACAACATTCATATAAAAGCACACAAAAAAATAATACATATATCAGCACCTAAACTTGTGCAATTAATTAACCTATCATTTCAAAAGGGTATTTTTCCTATATATCTATCTATCACCAGACACCTCAATCCCATAAGGGGTGACCCCAAACAAACTGCCTCCATATTACCTTGTCCCCAGCAATTTCACTGCCATGCTCCGAGCTCACACCCCCTTCTCTCATTTTTTTTTTTTTTATATTCAAGGAAGAAGGAACCAAAGGCCACAGGCCTGCATACTGTTCCTTCCAAGAAAAAGCAAAAACAATACAAAAGAGAGCCAAATTCAAGATCCGTTCATTTCAAGATGCCTGGACACACGGTGTTTGAAAGACTGGAGATCATAGGAAGTAGGAAATACAGACAGAGGAAGACAGTTCCAGAGGTGACCAGTTGCATAAATGAAGGACTGGGAGAAATGGTTAACTCTTGCATTAGAGAGTTGGACAGAAAAGGTATGAAAGTTTGTTGCTAGACGGGTACTACGTGCCCGTCGTAGAGGTGGAGGGATGCAAGCAGACAGTTCAGAGGAACAGTGACCGTTGAAGTAGCGATAGAAGAGAGATAAAGATGCAATAGTGCGGCAAAGAGACAAAGGTTGAAGGGAATCAATAAGAGGAGGAGAGTTAATGAGACGAAAAGCCTTTTGACTCCACCCTACTGAGAAAAGCTGCATGTGGGGAGCCTCCCCACACATGAGAGTTGTACTGTATACACGGGCGAATAAAACTCGTGTACAAGGTCAACAACTGTGCAGGGGTAAAGAAAGTTCGGAATTGGCTTAGCACACCTAATCTCTTGGAAGCAGATTTCACAAGAGATGTAATATGTTCTTTCCAAGACAAATCCCGAGAGGATGAAACCCCAAGCATGTTCAAGGATGATGCAGGACAGAACTGGACATTATTAAACATTAGTGGGTAATCCTGAGGAAGATTCTGTCTGGTTGATAAGTGTAAGAACTGAGTTTCTGATGCATTAAAAATAACAAGATTATTTTTACCCCAATCAGAGATACGAGCCAAGTCAGACATTTGGTGTCCCATAGCCTCATCCCTTTTTTGTTGAAGTAACTGCCGAGATGGACGTTACAGAAACCGAATGGAAAGGTGAAGGGTGGAATCATCAGCATATGAGTGGATAGGGTTAGATATACAGCTTAGAAGGTCATTGATGAATAAAGGAAGAGAGTTGGTGATAGGACAGAGCCCTGAGGAACACCACTGTTGACAGGTCTAGGAGAAGAACGATGGCCCTCTACAACAGCGGCTATAATGACCAGAAAGGAAGCTAGAGATGAGGGCACAGATACAGTAATCCCTCTACTATCCGGACGTCCACTATCCGGACACCTCACTATTCGGACATCGTGGGTGGGCTGATGACTGAAACCCCCAAATTGAAAAAAAAAAAAAAAAAGATTTTTCCCGACCGCGTCAGTTTGAATTTCCCGTGCGCGCCGACTAGCTCCCTTCCCACTCAATCTCCCTCTTACTAGTTCTGTCTCAACTTCCGTGAACAGTGGATGGCTGTCCGCTCGTTTGTGGTATTTTCGTTCTTGTTTAAATAATCAAAAGTCACAGTGCTAAGGATTAAGTGTAGTTAAACACTGGATTACTGGACATGCTTCAAGGGCAATTATGACCACAGTAAAAACCTTAGAGATGAGGGTATACAACAATCATGGACTGTAAGTAAACATTGTCAACTGCTAAATATTTTCCATAATCACTTCTAAATCCTCATTCTCTGGTTACATTTTATTTACTTCAAGCTTTGTGTCCCATATTTGTGTGCACAGGCTGTGAAAGAGGTGATTTTCTCAGTGATTACCATGTCTCTTACATACGTTCACTATCTAGTCAACTGGTGAACATTTTTGCCCCACACACCTCTAAATCATAATATTTCTGGTAACATTTTATTTACTTCATGCTTTGTGTCCCATATTTGAGTGCATAGGCTGTGAAATGTGATTTTCTCAGTAATAATCATGTCTGCCTTACTCACCTCAAAATCATAATTTTTGGGTTAAAATTTGATTAATTCATGCTTTGTGCCAATTATTTATGTGAATGGGTTCTTAATTAAGAGATATGCATAACCAGGAGGGAGGTAGGTAGGTGGTTTTCTGATTTAGGTTAGGTTAGGTTAGGGTTAAGAATGACCGGTGCTGTTGGTGAACAGTGAACACCTTTGCTATACCTAACTCTTTTTCTGGTAACAGATTATTTATTTGATGCTTTGTATCCCATATTTTAGCGCATGAGATGTGAGAAATGATGATTTTCATAGTGATTGCCACGTCCAATACTTATTTACACTAAGCTGCCAACTCATGAACATCTATGCCTTAATTACCTCAAAATCATAATTTTTGGGTTAAAATTCAATGAATTCATGCTTTGTGTCCATTATTTAATGCTTATGGTGTGAGAAAGGGTGATTTTCATAGTGATTTCCATGTCTGATACTTACTCTTGCTGGCAAGTTATGAGCACCTATGCCTTACTCACCTCTAAATCATCATTTTTTGGTTAAAATTCAGTTAATTCATGCTTTGTGTGCATTATTTATGTGAAAGGGGACTTAAATAAGTGCTATGCATGTCCGGTAGGGAGGTAGGTAGGTGGTTTTCTGATTTATGTTAGGTTAGGTTAGGGTCATGAATGACCAGTGCTGGAGCTTCAGGGCCAATATCCGGACATGACCAATATCTGGACATGCCTTTGGCTCTATTATGTCGGATAATGGAGGGATTACTGTAGAAGGATAGAAACCGTAGGAGGGCAGTTCGGAAATTAAAGATTTATGCCAGATTCGATTGAAAGCCTTTGAGATGTCAAATGCAATGGCAAAGCTTTCGCCAAAGTCCCGAAAGGAGGATGACCAGGAGTCTGAAAGGTAGGTGAGATCGCCAGTGGAGCATCCCTGACGGAACCTATACTGACGATCAGAAAGAAGGTTGTGACAGGAAAGATGCTTTAAAATTTTTCTGTTAAGGATTGACTCGAAAACTTTAGAGACACAGGATGTTAAAGCAAGTGGACGATAGTTAGAGGGTTGGGAATGGTCACCCTTCTTTGGGACTGGCTGAATGAGAGCAAACTTCCAGCAAGAAGGAAAGGTACAAGTTGATAGACAAAGGCGAAAGAGTTTACCTAGGCAGGGTGTAAGCACAGAAACACATCCTTGGTCTCCTCCTCCCTCTCCCCCCCTCTGCCTCACTCACATACACTCTCCTCATCGGTCTCTCACTCTCCATCCTCTCCACATGCCCAAACCACCTCAGTGCATTTCTCCTAATGCTTATCACATCCACATCCACACCACAATGTCCCTTCAATTCCTTATTTGTCAGTCTGTCTCTCCATGTGACACGACATGCTCCTCTCAAGTAACTTATTTCCACTGCTCTCACTCTTGACTTCTGTCCCTTCACTTCCATACGTTACAGTTGGTATCACAATACTGTCATGCAGTAATTTCACTTCCATGCTACTTCCCTGTTTCTTATTGCTGCTTTAAAGGAACCAGCAACCATTCTTCGAGCACTTCACCCTCTAAACTTCCATCATTACTCATCACACTACCCAAGTACTTAAACGCACCCTGAGTTTGCTTTCTTCAAGCTTCCCAAAGTCGCTCCTGAGGCCAGCTGGCATCACCTTCCTCCACCAGATGTGGCTGAAGTGGAAGAGGCATCCAGCAAGCTTTACTGTGGGAAACGATCACTGAATAGCCTCCATAGCCCCAACCTTGAAGACTGTGGAGAAGAAAGTTGGCTCAAGCATGAGACCTAAGTGAAGAGCTTCCTTCTTCAGTGCCTCAAAAAATGCTACGTAAGACACTTTGCTCTTCTTCTCCATCAAGGCATATGCACATGGGGTCCAGACTCCATGAACACAAGTGTGGACTGTGTACAGTTGAAAAAGTGTCATAGGTAGAACCTTAAATGTCTCGTCTCCGATCCAATAATTACCGACTGATAGAGATCGCAGTCCTTCTCCAGTGACGAATACAAAGATACGGCCATCCTCCAAAGAGTCACAGATGAGCGACTGTTCTCCATCAAAGGAAGAAAAGGCATCTGGAAGTTTCTTCAGGAGACTCAAGGATGGTGGAGCATTCGGAAAGTCTTTGGTCTGTGCATTCCGGATGACTCTTGACTGACCACTTGTGTGGCAGAGCAGCCCTTCCTTCTTCATCGATAAGAAGATTGTCACGAAGAATGGCTGAGGGGTTTTCGTTAGATCCTGTTGGGCCTTGTCCTTTCCTTTAGCATACAGGAAGAAGCTTTGAAGAAGGAGACTTGAGGTGTGTGAATGAGACTTGAGGTGTGTATTTACCTCAGTGTATTTACCTAATTGTGATATACAGGAAATGAGATATGCTCGTGGGGTTCCGTCTCTGTTTCTCAATAAGTCAAATTTTGCCTTAAACTCGTTTAAGTTTTTAGACTGGACGATCTCTTTGTCCAGTCTATTCCACAGGTCTATGCATCTATAAGGAAAACTATATTTCTTGATGTCCTTTGAGCAGCTTGGCTTCTTTAGTTTCATTCCGTGTCCTCTTGTTGCTCTCTCATCCCACACAAACAGATTCTCTCTGTCAATTTTTTCTACTCTTATCATGGTCCTGAACACTGCAATCATGTCGCCACTCTCTCTCTTTTCCTCTAAGGATGGCAAATCCAGCCTTTCTAGCCTCTCACTGTATGATAGATCTGCCAGACTGGGGACCATCTTGGTTGCTGTTCTTTGTATTCTCTCAATCTTGGTTATATCTTTCTTTTCGTGTGGGGACCACGCTACTGCTGCATATTCTAACCTGGGCCGGATCATGGCTACTATCAGTTTTTTCATCATCTCCTCATCCATGTAATGAAATGCCACTCTTATATTGGTCAAGAGTTTATATGTCTCTCTCACTATCCTATTTATGTGCTTTTCAGGTGACAAACTATCCTGGACCAGCACTCCCAAATCTTTCTCTTCTCTCGCTTTTCTAATTGGTTCATTACCCATCAAATAATTCAATGACGGCCTCTTGGTACTTTTACCCATTTCTAATATTTTACATTTTTTTGCGTTGAATTTCATTTCCCACATCCGACTCCAATCATGTATCCTATCCAGATCCTCCTGTAGCATTTTACAGTCCTCTTCAACCTCTACCTTTCTCAAGATCTTTGCATCATCAGCAAACAGGCTTGCGTAGCTGTTCACTCTATCTATCATATCATTTACGTAAATCAGGAACATTACTGGTGCCAACACCGAGCCCTGTGGGACACCACTTGTTACTTCCCTCCATCCAGATGTCCTATCCTTTATTACTCTCCTCATTTGTCTGTCACTCAAATAGTCTCTCATCCATTCCAGGAGTCTTCCCTTCAGTCCTCCTATATGCTCTAATTTCCATAACAGTCTCTTGTGGGGCACCTTGTCAAAGGCCTTCTCCAGATCTAAGTACACACAATCCACCCAACCGTCTCTCTCCTGCAGCACGTCAATCGCCCTTGAGTAAAAGCTCAACAAGTTGGAAACACATGACCTTCCACTTCTGAATCCAAACTGACTTTCAGTCAAAATATTCATCTCTTCCAGGTATTTTATCCATCTATCTTTCAGAATTCTCTCACACAATTTCGCAACCATGCTGGTTAGGGACACTGGTCTATAATTCAGGGGTTCTTCCTTGTTTCCTCCCTTATAGATTGGCACCACATTTGCCCTCTTCCATTCCCGAGGCACTTTTCCCTCTTCCAAGGAGCACACAATTAAATTGTGAATCTTATCCGCCAGTTGTTCTCTGCATTCCTTCAGTACCCAATTAGAGATTCCATCCGGTCCTGGGGCTTTCCTTACATCTCAAGTTCCCATTAATTTATACACTTCCTGCACTTCCACTTTTATACCTTTTATCACTACATTTCTAATCACTCCCTCACCTTCCACAAACTCCCTTTCCTTAGTGAAAACCGATTGGAAACATTTGTTCATTACTTCAGCTTGCATTACTACATCCTTGTAGACCTCTCCTTCTACTTTCAGTTTGGTGATTCCTTCCCATTGCTTCAATTTGCCATTAACAAATCTATAAAACAATTTGGGTTCATCCTTACATTTGTCAATTATACCTTTTTCAAAGCTCCTTTCTTCCTTTCTACGTATTCTTGTATATTCATTTCTAGTTCTTTTATATTCTTCCTTTGCTCTGATATTACCTCTCTTTCTCCATTTGTTCCATGCCATGTCCCTCTCTTTTTTCGCTGTCATACACCTTCTATTAAACCACACCTTTTTCCTGTTTTCTTTCCCACTTACTCTTGGCACATATTTTTCCACTCCTAAATTGTAGAGGTCTAAAAAGATATCCCACTTCCTCTGTATCTCTCTTGTTTCTCTGAATTTTCTCCAGTCCGCATTTTCAAAAAATTTTCTCAATTCTGCAAAGTTTGTTTTCCCAAAGTTGTATCTTCCTTGCCTATAAAGCTCATCTCTTGGCACCATGTTCCCTGTTATCATCTGGAACTCAATGACCACATGATCACTTTTTCCTATAGGACACAGATAATTTAAAGATTCAATTACAACAGGTTCTTTGGATAGTAGCAAATCTAATCTTGCTGGTGTGTCATCACCTCTGAATCGTGTCTCTTTAACCCACTGCGTCATTACATTACTCATTGCTATATTTAACAATTTAGTGCCCCACGAATCTTCGCTGCCTCTTGAATCCCATTCCTCCCAGTTCACCTCTTTACAATTAAAGTCACCCATTAGGATTATATTGTTGCTTTCCTCGATCACTTTCTGTAGATAACTAACCACGTCTGACAACATCTCCTGGTGTGTGTATGTGGTCACGCTGAGACTCTTTCACAAGCTTCTGTTGATCCTTGTCAAATTGGAGGGTGACAGAACAGCTCATCCCTTTCTCTCAACAATGCTAAAAGTTCTGTACTTGCAGCCAATTTCTTCCCGAACACATACATGTGTCCATCATAGAATAGGACAGGTTTCCCCTTCGACGTCTTCGTCCACTCCATCTCCAGTAAGCTGTATGAATGCCAGACGAAGGAAAGTGCGTCTGAATCGAAATTCAGGTAAAACAGTTTGGAATGAAGCAGGATTGACCACTAGACAAGACGTCAAAAATGCATTGGGTGTTCACATTATCATCCGTCAATCGATACTGGTGCTTTCTGGTAAATCTCACTTACAGCCACTCTCGCCTCACTGGCCACTCACTAGAGTTGCCAATTTAGTGATTTTGTCCCTAGATTTAGCAAATCTCAGTAGTTCTTAGTAACAATTCAAATCAATTCAAACTGAAGAAACTGAAGACTGGAATCTACTGAGTGACATAGCAGACTAACCTTCCTTTTGGTACCATAAGTGATATATACTTTGCTGCACTTTAAAGTTAATTATATTAATTATGAAGTTGGTTGCAGAGATATTCATGATATAATTTATGCCACTTTAAACTTATATTCATATTCAGGGTAACCTGTGTGCATTGCACACACTCACTAATGAATAAAAATCATATAGTTATTTTTTTTCCCAAAAAAAAACTCATGTCAATATTTAAAGACATATTTAGAAACTTCCTGTTTATTTTTGCGACATTTAGCGACTTTTGCAACTGAATCTACGGACATTCCGATGTCCTGAGTTGGCAATTCTGCCGCTCACTATCCCGATTAGTTGCCCTCGGACGCCTACAGTAATGATCTTTATTTACTGAAAAAAATGCAGGGTCTTTATTTTTGTCAATGAATTTATTTTTTTAGTTTCCTGAATTCATTTTGCTAATTTTGATGCTGAAAAATGAGTGATGGATTGTTGGTGTGGAGGAGCTGATTTCAAAGTGTTAGGAGAAACATGTTAAGGTGGTTTGGACATGTGGAGAGGATGGAGAGTGAAAGACTGATGAGGAGAGTGTATGTGAATCAGGTGGAGGGGGCGAGAGGGAGAGGAAGGCCGAAGATGAGATGGAGGGATGAAGTGGAGAGGTACATGAGAGAGGGGGAGGTGAGTTGGGAGCAGGGTGGTGAAATGGTGGGGGACAGAGTGACATGGAAGCGATTTGTTTGTGGCCACCCCATGCGGGATTGGGGCGTCTGGCAATAGATAGATAGATAGAAATATCTGACTGATCTGGAATTATCTTAAAAGTGCTACTTGGCAATACTATTCCATGCTAGATTTCCAATTTCCTGGTGCCCCAAATTACCGGTGCCGAAGTTTCCTGGTGCCCAAAATTACTGATGCCGAAGTTTCCTGGTGCCCAAAATTCCCGGTGCTGAAGTTTCCTGGTGCCAAAATTCTCAGTGCCGAAGTTTCCTGGTGCCCCCAATTCCCAGTGCTGAAGTTTCCTGGTGCCAAAATTACTGGTGCCGAAGTTTCCTGGTGCCCAAAATTCCCAGTGTTGAAGTTTCCTGGTGCCCAAAATTCCCGGTGCTGAAGTTTCCTGGTGCCAAATATTCTCGATGCCAAAATTTCCTGGTGCCGAAATTTCCAGTGCCCAAGTTTCTGGTACCAAAGTTTCCTAAAGCCGGTGGGGGCGCTCACCATCCACTCACTCGATGTTGTGCTTCTCTCAGGTGTCTACCATTTCCTCTCCTCCATCCTTCTTTTCTTTCATTCTCTTCTGTCTTTCTTTCCTTCATTTTTTCCTCATCCTTTTGCCTATGGGTGACTTTACACTCCCTCTTCTGTCTTTCTTTCTCTCATTCTTTCCTCTTCCTTCTGCCTGTAGGTGACTCTACACTCAGTGACAAGCCAAATGGTTTCCTGTACACCAGGAAACCATTTACTATGCTCGGTGGTAACCACAAAGCCAAATTTTGGCACCTGGTGGTTTAGTGGGTAATTAAGGCACTCCAATCGGATTGAGCAGGTGAAGGTTTATATCTAAGGGGTGGTTGGGATTTATTGCTCATGTAATGCCCTTCAGGGATGAGTGAGGCTGGTCACTCTCATCTTAAATGTCAGGACCAACTTGCTTAGCCCCGGGTTCCTACGCTCCTCATGGGGCGACACAGGACTGGATGATGGATGGATGGATGGACATCTGAACTATCTCCCCTACAAATAAGATGGAATATTACCTCTCTTGCATTATTTTACAGATACTTAAATGGAAAATGCTCAGATAAGGCTGAATCTATTGTGCCACCACTCCATGCCTTCCCCCCTGCAACACGAGCATCTGCCAACCAGAATTCCTTTATTCCTCGAACAGCTTCTCTTTGGGACTCAGTTCCCCAGATTAGTTTTCCCTTAGACTTCAACCTACAGCAGTTCAGGTCCACCTGTTACATACTTTTTATGAAGGGAAGGCACCTGTAATCTGGTGTTTGGAATTTTTTTTTTAATTTTTTTCCTTCCATTCATCATCTATAAAAAAAAAAAAAAAAGTGGAAAGGACCCACACAACATAACACACATAATAGAGAACTGCACAGCAAATGCTGCACTAAGATACAGACAAAACACCAGTGGTATAAGGAACCTATGGGACATCCATATACCGGAAGTTGTTTATCTGTCGTTAACAGGTTTGCTTGGTCAAGTGGACCAGGGTTAAGCAACGACAACATACCTGAAATACAATATTGGTTTTAGGCATGGCAGTGCTGAGACAATTAAAGATTTCCCATAGAGATAGAGATTAGGGATCCAAGTACAAGACTCATATTATCTAGAAGTTTTTTATACTCACTCCTTCTTCACTGGCTAACTGTGTACCCATTAGTACTGCTACTGTATAGGAATGTCATTCTAACTACATGCACCTCACACTTCCTAAAATCACAGTTTACACTTACTGTTTGCCAGGTATAAGTTCGATGCTTTCCATGCCATAGCCAAGACGTAAGACTCCCATGGCAAAGAAGGTTAGGAGGAGGTTGCCAAGTGCAAGCAGAAGTAACACAATCACAAGTCCCCAAAAGAAAGTGCTCTCTCCAGCCTGGCCTTCCACACGCTTTCCAGGGCTCTCTCGCTCAACACTGCAAGAAAATGTTTGTATCAGAACAAGCTTTTTATGCTGAGAAAAAGGTTCAAGACTAACTGTGTGCAAAGATATTATAAACATTTTCAAAAACACTATACAAGAAATGGAATCTGGGTCTGTATTAATTAAGGATCTTCAACAATTTTTAGTACAAAAAGTCTCTAGAGCAGTAAACTATTATTAAAAATAATTTTGTGTGTTATATTTTTCACCTTAATATATTATTTCCTTAAGTATAGTTGAGAAATGTTTAGCTACATGTTTGACCTTGGAGAGTAAACAAGCAAGCTAATACACAACTTAAGACACTGAGTATCAGCACACCTTGAACTCTGTACATCACACACGTCTTTGTTTGGCTACTGGAGTATTTTGCACTTCCTCTGTCCCAAGCTTGCTTATGGACGCAATGTAAAGGCAATGACGCCAGAACTATGGTGTCAGTTCCACATACTGAGGTGATGGTGCAGAGTCCAAAGGCTTACTGAGACTTCAACACTTGACTGTGGGTTTTAGTTTTGCAAATCGCTTCATGACCTCCATCCGCAGTTTCCCCACCTCCTCAGTTACAGGACAAAGGAATTCATGGCTATCTTCAGTCTCCCGCATACTCCAGTCTTACGCACGTGGACATCTGTGATTCCATCTTGAATGTTACCTGATCTCAGATTGTACCGTTAGGTCACAGCCTCTACGGCTGTGGCATTAGATGTGGTGATTAGCACCCAGTTTTCAGCAAATGCTGCCCTCCGTACTGGGTCTGTCTCAGTTTTTACTGCTGACTCAAAGTCTGACAGCAGAATCAGATTTAGTTCCCTGTTTTAGTCAGGGTGGCAGCTTCCTGTCCTCTGTCTCAATCTTTATTGCAGGGCTGTCAGCAATTCTGATGTTTTCCAACTTACCCTCACCCATGAGGTGATTAGTTTTACTATTTTTGGCAACACCAGGGCAGCCTTGTTTGCCCTTAAACATTTTAATTCTCCCCATCCATTGATATGGAAAATTTTACAAAAGCTCCTCCTCCTAGGCCATCATGGCCAGAGAATTTCATTTTGGTGGGTGCCAGCCTATGTTGAGCCGTAAGGCAATGCAGCAAGGGTAGCAGCTTCCTTAGCTGCCTCAATTAGAATTCTTCCCTAATGGGAATACTTTCCTGTGATAAAGGCTGCTCTTGACAGTGTGCTTAGGATAGACATCCTGTTCCCAACAGATTCTGGGAGGTGATGGCAGCTATTAGCCCATCAGCCTATACAGTTATGCCCCATCACTGGGAAGCTGCCATGACCGGGCGATAGATTGGTCATACATGCCTGAGGAAAGACCCCCTCCTTACTGAGATGACTATCTGGTCCCTGTGACTGTCCAGCACTTCTTGCTTAAGTGTCCCAGTGTAGGAGATGCTCACTGTCACTACCTCTCCAGGTCTTGGGCATAAGACTGGTCTCATCTACTCTCCTCAGTCCTTGGAAAAGGGGCACATATGATGGGAGGAGCCATCTTCTCATTTGCTGAGGAAGCCTGCTTCCTCAGTCAACTCAAGTTGCTTTATGCTTAGCTGTTAACGTTAGATGTTTCATACAGAGTTCATGGTGTGTCCTTCATATTTTTATATGGATTTTAATGTTATGATTAGCTTTCCTTAATTTCTTATATTGTTATGTACAGTATACTGTATATGTATGTATGATTGTACACTCAACCCTCGGCTATCGCGGGTTCCACTATAGCGTTTTATCACTATCGCACCTGTATAAAAAACTACCCAAATACCTTTATCGCACACTAAATGCCTGCTATCATGCACCAGAAGTGTTAAAAATCTTTAAAAAGGCCGGGCTCTGGCACTCCTCCCAGCCAACAAAAGATTCACTTGGTGATTGGTCGCATGACGTCAGTGCCAACCGAGCACTGACTTGCTGCCAAAATGAGTCTCTCCCACCGCCCGCCAAGCCATTCAAGTGCTCATCCTCAGACCACGAACAGTGACAGCGAAAATAACCTTTTTTGTGATATTACAATGCAAAAATAACTCAATGCCAAATGGCCACCCCTTACGAGATTATGGTGTCTGGCAATAGACGGACAGATAGATCACCCATAGCTGTCTTCATTAACCCGCCGAGTCCCATCGACATACGATGCACGTCGCTACTTTTTTCCGCGGACAGACCCAACGACGTGCATCGTACGTCACGCAATTGCAAGGCCCATTGTGTGCACATTTTTCAACATTCGTGGGCAATTTTTGGTAGGCATATGTGAGAGACCTTCCTCTACCTGCTGTCAAGTGGGGATACTGCCTGGCCCCACCTAACCCCCCCTTCCCCCCATTCCCCCCACACTGGGCAATTCACCTGTTAGCAGTAACCTAGCCAGTAAAGGTATGTTGCCCCACGGTCTCTCTAATGATGAAATGCACGGTGAAAGTGATTCCTGAGGTGGAAGACAAAGAAACAAAGAAGCTAGAGGTAGAAACAAACAGAAGTGATGAGGTGGTAATGTCGTAAAGGAAGGTGCCATATACTGGGGTTTTGGGTAAGTGAACAATGCTTATAAACACCTATATTACTGTGTGGAAACCATTATAGACTTTTACTACACATAAATTCGTACCAAATAAATGAAATAAATATGTAATTTAAAGTGGCTTGAATTAGTCAACCCTTCCATAGTTTGTTTTCTTAGCCAGGTACCCTGAAAAAGAAGGAAAATGTAAGGTTGAGTGACACCTGATCAACATTTTTTTACCTCAGGATCACGATTTCACTATGAATTTTCGATGTTTCTCACCAAAAGCGAAGGTTTCAGCCAAAAAACAAAAAGTAGAAAATCGGTTGGGACCAGGGGGTAGGCTGGGTAAAAAAAAACGGTCGGGACTCGGCGGGTTAATGAAGGCGAATTGCCTTGTTATTGTTGTGAAGGCGAATTTGACTTGATGGTGAATTGTCCCGAAACCATCAGTCCTTGCTGACGACTTCTTTATAGCTTTTATTTTTTTTCCTTTATTGTTGATGACTAATGGCTTTCAATAATAGTTTCACCCTGCATTTTTTTTTTGTGGGCACCGAAACTTATTCCTGGTGAAATATGCGTGATGCTAGACGGCCATCAAAAGGGATAGTAAGTTCTGTTTTTTATTAACCTTCCCCATAAAATAAATAACTCAAAGTCAAATGGCCACCCCTTATGGGATTATGGCGTCTGGCAATAGAAAGATACATAGATAGATCACCCGTAGCTGTCTTCATTAATGACGGCGAATTGTCTTGTTATTGTTGTGATGGGGAATTTGACGATGGCGAATTGTACCGAAACCATCAATCCTTCCTAACGAATTCTTTATAGCTTTAATTTTTTTCCTTTATTGTTGATGACTAATGGCTTTCAAAAATAGTTTCACACTGCATTTTTTTTTTTTTTAGTGGGCACCAAAACTTACTCCTGGCAAATTATGTGTGATGCTAGATGGCCATCAAAAGGGATAGTAAGTTCTGTTTTTTATTAACCCTCCCCATACAACAAACAACTCAAGTCAAACGGCCACCCCTTACGGGATTATGGCATTTGGCAATACAGTAATCCCTCCAATATCCGTTGTAATAGAGCCAAAGGCATGTCCGAATATTGGTTTTGTCCGGATATTGGTCCTGAAGCTCCAGCACTGGTTTTTCATGACCCTAACCTAACCTAACCTAAATCAGAAAACTACCTTCCTACCTCCCTACTGGACATGTATAGGACTTATTTAGGTCCCTTTTCACATAAATAATGCACATATAGCATGAATTTATTGAATTTTAACCAAAAAATGATGATTTAGAGGTGAGTGAGTCATAGGAGCTCAGAACTTGCCAGCATAGTATAAGTAAGTATTGGACATGGAAATCATCTTTTCTCACATTTTATGCACTAAATTATTGGACACAAAGCATCAAATACAGTAAATGATGTTAATTGCTACCAGAAAAATGGTTAGGTTAGGTTAGGTTAGGTTAGGTTATGATCGGAAATGAAATTCACTGCTTCCACCTTTTTCATAGCTGGTGCACTTAATAACCAAGCATGAAAGAATTAAATTAAAAGCAGGAAATTATGATTAACACAATGTTAGGTTAGGTTAGGCTACGACCGGACATGAAATTCACTGCTTCAACCTTTTTTCTAGCTGTTTTACTTAAGAACCATGCATGGAAAAATTAAATAGCAAGCAGGAAATTATGATTAACATTTAGGGTAATTTTTTAACACAAGTGCAGTAGGCGCGGAAAGTACTGACTTTTTTTGCCGACGTCATTCTTTTTCGCGTTAAGTGAAGTAGGGTCAATACTACCCTCCCCAGTGATGCGAAATGAGCTGACGCTTTTTCAACGGGAGCTGGCAACCTTGCTTGATAGGTTTGGCACCACAGGAGCAGGCTCAGTAATGTTTGGGCAGCCACAGGAGGAGGATTGTCTCTATGTGTGATGCACCACGAGGTCATGTTTTGACTCAAATAACACAGTTATTTGGTTACCTACCACATTCTCATCATGCCTAAAGTAACCACAAGCAAGGACAAACGTGTGGAAGTGATTACTTTATACAAAGCTGGCCACAAACTCCCATTAATTGCAAATCAGATGGTGTTAGACTGAGGACAGTGCAGAGACTGGTGAAGCAGTTCAATGACAGTGGGGAGGCCATTCCTCCCACTCCACTTCCCAAGCCTGGGAGACCTTGTAAGACAACCTTCAGCACCCATCAGCTGATCTCAAGGAAAGTTAGCAAGGATCCAAGGCTAACAGAATGGGATTCAAAAGAAAAGAACCCACAGTTGCTGGCACATGTGTCTGTCAGAAGTGTGCAGCAGCTGTTGCATGACGATCTGGGCTACACGAGTTTTTGTGCTCGTAAAAAAACACTGCTAACTGCACTTCAGAAGAAAAAGAGAGTAAATTTTTGTAAGAAATATCTTGCCTGGAGTGAGGAGCAATGGAAAACTGTGCTTTGGAGTGATGAGTCAACATTTACTGTCACTGGTACCCCTTCATCACAAGTATACCGCAAACCAGGCAGTGACCCCCTGGATCCTAAGTACACTTCCAAGTTTGTTAAATACCCAGCCTCACTTATGGCTTGGGACTGCTTTACATATTATGGTGTTGGTAGGTTGGTAATTCTACCTGCAAATGAAAAAGTGAACCAGAACAATTATTTGGAGCTCTTATGTGATGTTTTAAGTGACTCTTTTGATAAAACCAAGGCAAGAGTATTTATGCAAGATTCTGCCCCTGCACATGTTGCAAAGTCAGTGAAACAGTGGCTAACAGACTGTGAGGTTCCCTTTATTCGAGATTGGCCCGGAAACAGCCCAGATATGAATCCCATTGAGAATTTATGGGCGCACATGAAGCAGCAGCTGCGTAGTATGGACAAATCATCTTTGCCTAAACTTGAGGCTGCAGCTATGGAGCAGTTTTTTTCCCTCTGTTCTGCAAAACTACGCCATCAGTCTCCCCAGACGCCTTAAGAAGATAATAAAGGTGAAGGGGAATGCCAGTAAATACTAAATTCAATGGTGAGTGTTAATTTATTTGTTTCTCCATGCTAACCACAAGAATGTTTTCTTTTTTTAAGATGGCGTCAACACTTTCCGCACCTACTGTACAGCATGATGAAAACAGTTTAGGCATGAAAATGTTTATGGTAACCATAGGTTAGGTTAGGTTAGGACCAGACATGAAATTAACTGCTTCAACCTTTTTTCTAGCTGTTTTACTTAAGAACCATGCATGGAAAAATTAAATAGCAAGCAGGAAATTATGATTAACATTTTTGGTAATTTCTTAACACATTAACAGCATGATGAAAACAGGTTAGGCATGAAAATCTTTATGGTAACCACAGGTTGGGTTAGGTTAGGACTGGACATGAAATTCACTGCTTCCACCTTTTTTCTAGCTGTTTTACTTAAGAACCATGCATGGGAAAATTAAATTGCAAGCAGGAAATTATGATTAACATTTTTGGTAATTTCTTAACACATTAACAGCATGATGAAAACAGGTTAGGCATGAAAATCTTTATGGTAACCATAGGTTAGGTTAGGTTAGGACCGGACATGAAATTCACTGCTTCCACCTTTTTTCTAGCTGTTTTACTTAAGAACTATGCATGGAAAAATTAAATTGCAAGCAGGAAATTATGATTAACATTTAGGGTAATTTTGTAACACATGTACAGCATGATGAAAACAGGTTAGGCATGAAAATCTTTATGGTAACCATAGGTTAGGTTAGGTTAGGACCGGACATGACATTAACTGCTTCCACCTTTTCTCTAGCTGTTTTACTTAAGAACCATGCATGGGAAAATTAAATTGCAAGCAGCAAATTATGATTAACATTTAGGGTAATTTTTTAACACATTAACAGCATGATGAAAACAGGTTAGGCATGAAAATCTTTATGGTAACCATAGGTTAGGTTAGGTTAGGACCGGACATGAAATTCACTGCTTCCACCTTTTTTCTAGCTGTTTTGCTTAAGAACTGTGCATAGAAAAATTAAATTGCACGCAGGAAATAATGATTAACATTTTTGGTAATTTTTTAACACATTTACAGCATGATGAAAACAGGTTAGGCATGAAGTTAGGGTACTTGCGAGCAAGACGATGCCATCCTGATGTAATAACCCACTCTATCATCTCAGACTCTGACAGGAAGACCTTGCACCTGACACACCTTCCACTTGAGAATCACCAGCACTTATCACCAACACTTTCCACAAGGTTTTTTTTTTTATAACTGGAATTACATCACTTCACTGCACTGTACATAAGAGTAAATTCCCGTGTGGTCTAGTGACGATCATCACACACATGATGAAGAAGGTGAAAAGCAGTATCAAGCACTGTAGGAGGTAGGGTATCACCACAAAAGCAATCACTTTGGCCGCCATTGTTGGAGGTGTTCAGGAGGCAGTAATGGCGACCGACAGACAGGCGCCACGAGCATAAACATGGGCGATCGGCGCGGGCGGGAAATTCAAACAGACGCGGTCCCAAAAAATCGAATTTTTTTCAATTTTTTTTAAATTTTTTGGCATTTTGGGGGTTGGGCAGCCCACAATATCTGAATAGTGAGTATATGCGAGTATTGGACGTCCGAATAATAGAGGGATTACTGTACTTGGATAGATAGATCACCCATAACTGTCTTAATTAATGATGGCAAATTGTCTTGTTATTGTTGTGACGGGGAATTTGACTTGACGGTGAACTGTCCCGAAACCATCAGTCCTTGCTGACGACTTCTTTATAGTTTTATTTTTTTCCTTTATTGTTAATGAATAATGGCTTTCAAAAATAGTTTCACACTGTATTTCTTTTTAATGGGCACCGAAACTTATTCCTGGTGAAATATGCGTGATGCTAGACAGCCATCAAAAGAGATAGTACGTTCTGTTTTTTATTAACCCTCCCTGTAAAACAAACAGCTCAAGTCAAATGGCCACACCCCTTACGGGATTATGGCATCTGGCAATAGATAGATAGTATATTTCTAATTTGCATGCTCATTTTCAGACCATTATATGTTATTATATGGTACAAAAAGGTTATCTTACGGGTAAATATTGCGGTCATGGCACCAATTAGAATTATTACCATAAGTTCTTCAATTCGGCTGTCGCGTTTTCGGCTATAGCACAGACATAGCAGCACCAATTAGGCGTGATAGCTGAGGGTTGAGTGTATGTAGTACTTTCATTATAAGCAATGAAGAAGGAACCAACGGCCAGAAGTTGCAGTCATTTCCTCCAAGAAAAACAAGTTCATAGAGAGCCAAATTCATGATCTATTCATTTTAAGGTGCCTCAACATATTGTGTTTAACTCTTAGACTGCAACGGACATTCCAGAAGGTGTGTGTGAAGGGCTACAATGGACCTTGCTTAAGATGGCTGGAATTTTCTTATTTTTCATGCTCTATTATTCTCGCCTAACTCTAGATTATGCTTCCTGAGTGGATCACATAGATTCCACCCAGGTTGCAGGAGGTATTCCATCTGTCAGTTTGCCACTAGCCTTAACAGAGTAAGGATAGTGTGCTGCTTCTTAAAAAAAAAAAAAAAAAAAAAAAAAAAAAAAATCCACCAACGTCCAACTGGGTAGAAAGCTACCCCAGCCACCTACATGGCACCACATATCACCAAAGCAGATTTTTAAATTCAGACACCATTTGTTACTGTAAAAACTTTGCAAAACTTAAGTTATCCAAATTTAAATGGTCTTCTTCATGAGCAAAAAACTTGGTACCATTGATGATTGGTGACAACACAGACAAATAAAATAATGGCTTTTTTGTTTAATTTTCTCTTCTTACTCCTTCCTTTGAACATGAAAGCAATCCAAACAAAATTATAGCTTACCATTTCCACTACCTCTCTTTTAATATAAAAGCAATACCAAATGAATTATTATTTGCCATTAGATTCTTAATAACAACATAATCAAGAAGTCCTGGTGTGGAAATGTTACTAATATAAAAAAATAAAAGCCAAACTGAGTTCATCAGTTGAAGCATACAGACACCTCCCAGCTGCTCCTTTCATCAATGTCCGATCACCGATTCATGAGGTCGTACCTCTCATAAATTTTAGTTATCAATTACAGTAGCTTCTATTTTGGCTCTTGTCACCAAGCATAGTTTTCTCAGCAAAACACGAGCAAAGTAATTCAGTTACTTTTTGTATTCATCCCCTCTTGAATGCAGCCATTATCAGCCAGGATCAGTTAGGATCAGCTGTCCTGGTTTGTGTCTGATGGCACACACATACATTTTGTCGTAAAAGGATGAATGCACATAGCTGGTACCTGTACAACTGTTCACTCAGTGTCTTTATTACACTCATTTTCAATTTTATTTTGCCAACAAATAATGCAACGAGTAATATATGATGTTCCTATTCATGTGTTGTTTTGGTATGGGCTACATCTAGACTGAGGCATCTTAATTTCTAACTGAATGGATACACAAAATGCAAACAGCTGGTACCTGCATGACTATTCATTCAATGTCTTTATTTCACTCATTTGTAATGTTTCTGTATACAATATGCGACATACAGTGCTGCTATTCACATGCTTTGGCAGGGCTAGAGTGTCATCACTCATATCCTTGACCACGGAAGACTACTTCCTTGACCAAATGAACAGCTGGCACAATGGAGAAGAATAGGGAGGTTTTAGGAAAGGAAGAGATTGTTTAGATCAAATAGTCATCGTACGGGTTTAGTGGAAAAGTTTCTAACGAAGGAAGAGAAGTTGTATGTGGCCTTTATGGATTTGGAGAAAGCATATGATAGAGTGGATAAACAAGGGATGTGGAAGATATTAAGTATATAAAGAGTAAACGGGAAGTTGTTGAATGCCGTGAAGAGTATGAATGAGGTCACTAGGGTTGCAGTGCATATGGAAGGTGAACTGAGTGAATTTTTTTACCTATATGCTGGACTGAAACAGGGATGTGTCTTGTCTCCATGGTTATTCAGTCTGTATGTGAATACAGTGATAAATGAGATACAAGGTAGGGCAGTGGATATTGCAGCAGCCCTAATGAGAGAGGGGAAAGTTTGGAAACTTCCTGTTCTGTTGTTTGCAGATGATATTGCATTGTTAAGTGAAGACTAAGGCGAACTGCAGGACATGGTGAATGCGTTTAGAAGAGTGTGTAAGAAACAGAATCTAAAGGTGGATGTAGGGAGAGTGAAGTTGTGGTCTTCGAGATAAATGAAGTTTCTGAATGCAAAGTGAGGCTGGATGGCAAGGAAATGGAAAATGTGAGTGCAGTTAAGTACTTGGGTAGTGTGATGAGCATGGATGGGAGTTTAAAGGATGAAGTGCTTGAAAGGGTACAACAAAGAAGAAAGGTTGCTTGTTCTCTGAAAGCAGTGATAAGAAGTATAGAAGTGAACAAAGAAGTAAAAAAGTCGCAGCATGATATTATTATGATACCAGCTCTAATGTACGGAAGAGAAGACTGAACCTTGTTGGAAGGACACAAGTCAAGAGTGAGAGCAGTGGAAATGAGTTATTTGAGTAGAGCACGTGGAGTTACATGGAAAGACAGACTGACAAATGAGGAAGTGGAGGAGAATTGTGGTGTGACTGTGGATGTGACAGGAAACATCGAGAAATACAATAAGGTGATTTGACCACATGGAGAAGATGGAGAGTGGAAGACTAATGAGGGAAGTGTATGTGAGTGAGGTGGAGGGTGGGAGAGGGAGGGGGGGACAGAGGATGAGATGGAGGGATGGAGTGGAGAGATATATGAGAGAGCAGGGGGGGTGAGCTAAAGGGGGGAAGAGGGCAGTGCAATGGCTGGGGACATGGAGACAATTTGTTTGTGGCCACCCCTTATGGGATTAAGGCATCTGGCTATAGACAGATAGATACAGTGGGGTCTCCCAATATGCGAGAATATGGTTGACAAAATGTGCCACATGTTGAAAATTTTGCATATTGGAAATCATTGAATCAATGGAAATAAATGAATATGGGTTACACCTCATCCTATCTTTGTCATTTACACTACCTCTCCATTACTGACTATCATTTAAGAAAGACCTATGTCCAAAGAAAGATAAAAGAACTGTGAATGTATGTGCTAGGTGGCACTCTTTTTGTATAATTGTGAAATTAGCAACCTTACTGTACCTGTCCACTTCCTTGCCTCCATCTTGACAGTTCATAAAATCTGTTCCTTGTTCTTGAGAATGTTCCTCACTGTTGATTCATTGTTCACGTCTAATGTCTGAGTTCCTTTTACCTGGCTTATCCAATCTATAACCTTCATTTTTAGCTCTAAAGCGATCCTTTTATTCCTTGAGTGAAGCAGTGGGGTCATGATGTAACAGGGGAGCAAGAGCAGATCTAGTACAATGCTAAAAACACCACAATAAGAGAGCACGGCAAGGGCAGACACAGACTGAGAGTCTTAAGACTTGGCTTGGAATATGCTGTGAGGGAGGGAAAGGGCAGGAAACCGATCAGCCTTCTGGTATTGGCTTCAGACTATACCATTCTGAGTGGGAACACTGTTATTTTCCCTGCTTTCTGATGACATATTCACATTTAAGAATACATTTCGCATATTGAAGCATTTATTTTTTTCCTGAGTTGAGTTCACATTTTAGGCGTTCCACATACTGAGATCCCGCATACTGGGAGACCTCACTGTAGACAGAATAAAACAGCTCATGCTATATTTCTATCTTTCCGCAGATGATTTCGAATGATGAAATTTTAACGTAAATACGAATACCATTAGAGTGTACATTAATTTGATCAGTTCCTAACACAATTAGCCAGCATACCTTGATTACAGTAATCCCTGTAAGACCCAGATGCCCAAGTCCCGGACACCCCAAGCCCCAGACATTTTGGGCTCGAGCCTTCGAGAAGAAAAAAAAAATCCGATGTTTTCAACCGTAACTTTGAACTTGGCACACGGTGCCAAACAGCTGTGTTTTGGCGAGCAGTTCTGCCGACGTTCAGCAAGGCGACCTTGCCTCCTCCCCATTTCCTGCCTACCCATCGTCGTGAGTGCATGCTCGTCACCATGGCCGCCCACGTGCTCATTTTTGTGGTGGTGTCCTGAATCTGCTGCAGGCTCTGCTGTTCCTCTGCTGCCACTTACTCTTGTGTGTGATGATGGCCCTGCCAACCAAGAAGAGGAAATGACTGGTTCTGACTCTGGAGAAGAAGCCGGAGATATTGGAGAAGGTGGACATGGGATGGCTGACATCCTGCAACCTCCGAGAATTCACCCTGGACCGCTCTACCTTGTTCAATATCAAGAAATCCCGGGACAAACTCATTCAGTACACGGTTGACTTTGCATCAAAGACCAAACACAACATGCAGAGGAAGATTATGTTCCCTTCCAGGTTTGCAAAAGTTGACTGCTCCACGCTGGTTTGGTATCGACAACAATGTGCCGCTGGTGTGCTGGTGCGCAGTACGGAGCTGAAGGCTGCTACCGAGAAGTTCGCAAGGTTACCCGACACCCCAGACTTCAAGGCATCCGAGGGTTGGCTCTTCACTTTCATGGACTTACCAACTGTGAGGCCCATGGCGAAGCTTTGGACATCAATGAGGAGGGAGTAGAAGAGTTTCGGAAGAAGGTGAAGGGCTTGATCGACAGGAAGGGCCTCACTCTCGGTCAAGTCTATGACACTGACGAAACTGGCATATTCTATCGCTCACTGCCAACAAACACCCTAGCAGAGGTACGGAAACCAGCACTTCGTTAAGGAGGTCATCCATTATCAGACGAAGACACTGGGAATCCCACGCGACCAGGTAAAGGCTCTCCTTCTCTGGGACAATGTACCTGCGCATCCGTTCGACAAGGAGTCGGTGGCTGAGAATGGCTGCATTAGGTGCTTGTTTTTGCCACCTAATACAACTGCTCTCATCCAACCAATGGACCAAGGAGTGACCGTCGCTACAAAGAGGCTGTATTGTCAGAAGTTCCTGGATGAGGTGATGGTTGTTCTCGAGGACGAGGACGAGCGCAGGGAGGGACAGGACAAACGAGGCCAGCGGACTGTGGAAAACCTTCCCCGCTACAACCTCAAGTCAGTCATCTACAACTGGGCCAATGCATGGAGGGAAGTCTCTGTCAAGACTCTGGAAAGTGGTTGGTCTCGTCTGCTTCTCGGAGCTGATGCGGTGCACAGCTTTCTAGGTTTTTACATGGATGACTTCCATGCGTGTCTTCGTGCAGCTGGTGATGAGGTGGATGTGGACAAAGTGAGTAGGTGCTTGGATGACGACGAGGGCAATCCTGGGTATCATGGCTGATATCGAGATCGCATCATCAGTTGCAAGTACAAGTGCCCAACTTGAAGATTCCGATGAGGACAGCGAGGATGATGCGGACTCATCTCAACACACCACTACTCCAGCCACCCCCAAGCTAAGCAAACTCTGGGAACATATCGAGTTCGTTCTGGACTACCTTGAACACCCGGACTGCGACCAGGAGATGGGGCCCCTGGGACCTGTGGAGGAAGTGCGCGCTTTTAGGCAGCAGATCATCACTCGCCAGAATCGCCATTCCTTACATCAAGCAACCACTGACAGTTTCTTCAAGCCCGTGACCCCAGCCGTGCCCAGCTCTGGCTCCACACCACTGCCTTACCAAGACAGGCCTTTCACCTCTGAGTCACAGCCCAGCATATCAGCCACAGTGGAGTTGCTACTGGACGTGAGTCTGCAGCTTTCTTCAGGGTCATCTGCAGTGGGTAGTCCATCACCATGTCCATCACCTCGGCCGCCTGCAACACTTATTCTTGGACTATGAGAGTGAATAAACAGCAAAATACTCGCCACTAGACCACATGGGAATTTACAGTGTTGTGCAAAGTTAAGAACAGAATGTGCAGTGTTATGAAACTAGAATTCAGAGTGCCAAGGATTATGTACAGTGCAACACTGGATTACTCTACGTGCTTCAAGAGCACTTTACCCACTGTCAGAACCCTAGAGGAGGCGGGTTAATCTTTGCGACGGCCACGGACGTGTTGCAAGTACCCTGGAAACTGCTAAATATTTTCCATACTCACCTCTAATTCCTCGTTCTCTGGTTCCTTTTCATTTATTTCATGCTTTCTGTCCCTTACTTGTGTGAACAGGGTCTTAAATAGGTGCTGTTCATGTCTGGTAGGGAGTTACAGTACCCTGGAAACTGCTAAATATTTTCCATATTCACCTCTAATTCCTCATTCTCTGGTTCCTTTTCATTTATTTCATGCTTTCTGTCCCTTATTTGTGTGAATAGGGTCTTAAATAGGCACTGTAGATGTCCAGTAGGGAGTTATTTAGGTGGTTTTCAGAGTTAGGTTGGGTTCAGGTCCAGAAGTACCTGTCCAGGAGGCATTTTGCCCAAGTCCCAGACAAACCCAAGTTCCGGACATGCCTTTGGCTCTATTACGTTGGGTCTTGGAGGAATTACTGTATTTATTGTATAAGGCCAGTTCAGCACAAATAATGGCTATGATCTTTTCATCAGATACCGGTAATCTCTTATTACGACCCGTGTTTATGTTCTGATTGGCAGCAGTAATTTTTTGGTTCTACGTACCCAGACTGTGTTTCCAAACAGAAACCAAGCAGCCCTAGAAGCATTTCTAATCCCAAACTCTAGCCTTGACCCATTAAAAATTGCAAGTCTGTGGTTGATAATTGCAACTTGATAATGCAAGGATGAGATGGGATGGAATGGAGAGGTAGTGGCTGTCCCCAAGTTATGAAAATAATTGGTTCTTAAAGGTCTTTTATAAGTCACTTTTTTTTTTGTAAGTCTATCTTTCATTCTCATACTCTCTCTCTCTCTCACTCTCCTCTCCTCTCCAACCCAGTCATAATCCCATAATTACTAAGGACACAAAGTTCTTTCCCTCTACCCCATCTCCTTTATACTCCATACCTACTTCTGTGCAATCCTCTCTCTCTCTCTCTCCTCTCCAACCCAACCCTAATCCCATAATTACTGAGGAAACGAAGTTCTTTCTCTTTACCCCATCGCCTTTCTACTCCATACCTACTTCTGTGCTATCCCCCTCCCATTCTCTCTCTCTTCTCCAACCCAATCATAATCCCATAATTACTGAGGTCACAAAGTTCTTTCCCTCTACCCCATCGCCTTTCTACTCCATACCTACTTCTGTGCTATCCTCTCTCTCTCTTCTTCAACCCAACCCTAATCCCATAATTACTGAGGACACAAAGTTCTTTCCCTCTACCCCATCGCCTTTCTACTCTATACCTACTTCTGTGCTATCCTCTCTCTCTCTCTCTCTCTCTCCCAAATGAAAGCCCATTATTGTCTCCACTCCTCCACTTATCCCCTACCCTTCCCTGAATTGGAATTATCACCTCACCTCCTTGTCAGTGTCTTTACTTGACCCCATCCTTCCTTGCTATGACTGACCCCCCCACCCCCCCCACACACACACTTATTTTTTTTGTATCTGTGAATTTTTCGTAAGTCGATCCTTCGTAAGTAGGTGTCTGACTGTATATGAGAGAGGGGGGTGTGAGCTGGGAGAAGGGCAGTGAAATGGCAGAGGACAGGGCAACATGGAGGCAATTTGTTTATGGCCACCTCTTACAGAATTAAGGCATCTGGCAATAAATAGATAGATAGGTAATGTAGATATTTGATGTGCCATCAAAATTCAAGTTGTCAAAATTTAATCATGCAGAATTTGTGTACTATAGTCACAACTATGACAGCCCTGCCAAAAAGGAGAAGGTAAAAGTGAGGAGAAATTTGCTATAATTGGAGCACATATCCCAGCCTCTGTATCCTGTCTGGCTTTCCCTACCCAACCTTCCTTTTTCCTAGCCTTCCCTGTATCTCCATACTCTACCCTGCCTTTCCCTACTCTAGACTGCTTTTGCTTTCCCTGCCATGCTTTGGTTTTTCCTCACCAATCCTGCATCTCCCTACTCTATCCTGCATCTCCCTACCCTACCTAGCATCTCCCTACCCTACCCTACCCTATATTTCCCTATTCTACCCTCACTTTCCCTAGCCTACCCTACCTTTCCCTATCTTGCCTTGCCTTTCCCTGCCTGATCTCTTTACCCAACCCTACAACTCCCTAATCAACTCTTCCTTTCTCTACTGTACCTTACATCTCCATACTCTAACCTGCCTTTCCCTACCCTACCCTGCCTTTCCCTGCCAAGCTTTGTCTTTCCTTACCTTAACCCTTTTGCACACGGGACCGCAATTTGCGCTTCATGTGGTGTGGTGTGCCAAAGCACAGGACCTCAAATTGCGTGAAAACGCAAATAAATAAATAAATAAATAACCAAAAAATAAGTTTTTGGTCGATCTGCGTCAAATTTTGTAGCGTTCTAGCAGCCACGTATCTCCTGAGGTAAGACCTTGGCAACACTGCAATGGCTCATATGTGCCAGTATGTAATGATAGAATCTCAGTGCTCCACTAGCAGCCAGACAGCAGGGTCGTGCTGTGTTGAGCTGTCCCTTTAAATCCGCCATTTTCCCCCCTCCCACCCAAGGCTGAAGCCATTATTGAAATATTGTGATTGTACAGTGTTTTTGACTATACTGTGAAGTGATTGTGTCTATTCAACATAGATATATCGTTTGTAAAGCATTGGGGCCCGTTATCAGCCATTACGCCTAGAGGCAGGAGTCTGGTTTGTTATAGCGGGGTTTCCACTCATCCTGCCCGTAAATTATGTATTTTACCCTTATGGCAAAGCTATTACTTGTATCTGTGAAACATATAGTGCTTGGATTAGTGAAATAACTGACCTACCACAGCAGGCATTATGTTATGCCATAGAGATACATAGACATATGCATTAGTTGCTAAGGGAGCAGGTGCTCTCGTACGCCATACAGTAGGGAAGGGAATAACAGAGGAGGCTGGGATGGAATCATGTAATTGCATATGGTTCAGTGTGAAATATACGTATAAAATAGTGCAGCGAGTGTTCACCGAGAAATATTCTGTGCACTGACTGACAGCAGAAAGTTACGTAATGATCAGAGACAAGAAAATACACCACACAGCGACACATATATGACATTATATACGTATGTCGTGCGCGAATGTTCGTGGAGAAATCTATTGTGTGCATCGCGTATGTTAGGCAAACGTGGTGCGAGGAACAGAGAATATGCCACACACACACACACACACACACACACACCCACATACACACACACGCATACACACACCCACACTCACACTCACTCACGCACCCACACACACACGTGTACACAAGCTCAGGCACTACCAAATTCATCTTCAATTCCTCCAAGTTCCAGCCAGCAGCTAAACACCACTGGAGCAAGTGAGTTATCCATATTTTGTTGATTTGTATATTGACCTATTTCTACATTTCTATATTTTTTTCACAAATAAATATTGTTTTTTACATATACACATATAAGATGGAAGAAAGTTCAGCTTCAGTATCAGAACCTGTCATGTCGAGTTTTTTATAGCACTATCAAAGAGCTTATGATATTTCACGTGTATAATTTAAGTAAAAAAAATAATAATAATAAAACCTAATGAGCGAAAATATGTAAGTATTCGTGAGGAAAGGAAATTGAGCGTTTTTATCTCGCTTGCAGGCGAGGAACAGTATTCTATCTTTGTCGTCCATTTACTCAAAAATTATTGAACGTATCAATTTCCTGTAAGAATCATTATAAAGATCAGTGAATTCTACGTATGTACAGGACATAACTATGTAATTTCTCTAATGAAAAGTTGTTGTTACATAGGCAGTTATTGTGCGCACATTGACGAAAGTGCACTGCGGGTACCCCGTATTTTTTTTGCGATTTACTTGGAAACTATGAGGCGTATCAAAACAAAAAGGTATCAGGAGAAAGCTTATGAAATTCTACATAAGATTATGTAATAAAAACATAAAGTGTGCAAGAAAACTTCTGCAGTATACTTCCCTGAACAAAAATCAATTTTTTTTAACGAAAATGGCTTTTAGTTTTTGGCTATTTTCTCAAAAACTACAAATCGTATCACAACTGGACACACCTCATTAGAAAGCCATTGAAATTCTCTACCAAAACTTATATACCATTTTTCTGTATGATGGAAAACATTCGAACGACGATGTTGGGAAGTGAGATCAACGTTCCGAAATGTTTATTCACGGCGGCCTAATGTACTTTTATTCGTATTTTTCTGGTTTTTCTTTTGGCTTATCAGCTAGAACAAACATTGACGAATAAGAAGATGTGAGTTTCAGGGCAATATTTAGAGGTTTGGGTGGCGAAAATAAGGCAAGAATACGTGCAATTTTGTGTCGCGCGGGCGGCCTGGCAATGGGCACGGGCAAGTAAAATCATGAGCCGTGAAACTTAACCCGCCGAGTCCCATCGACGTACGATGTACGTCGCTACTTTTTTCCACAGACAGACCCAACGACATGCATTGTACGTCACGCAGTTGCAAGGCCCATTGTGTGCAAATTTTTCAACATTCGCGGGTGATTTTTGGTAGGCATATGTGGGAGACCTTCCTCTACCTGCTGTCAAGCAGGGATACTGCCTGGACCCACCTAACCCCCCTTTCCCCCCTCCTCCCCCCCACACTGGGCAATTCACCTGTTAGCAGTAACCTAGCCAGTAAAGGTATGTTGCCCCACAGTCTCTCCAATGAGGAAATTCAATGTGAAAGTGATTCCTGAGGTGAAGGACAAAGAAACAAAGAAGCTAGAGGTAGAAACAAACAGAAGCGATAAGGTGGCAATGTCGTAAAGTTAGGTTCCATATACTGGGGTTTTGGGTGAGTGAACATTGTTTATAAATGCCTAAATTATTGTGTGAAAACCAATATAGACTTGTACTACACATAAATTCGTAGCAAATAAATGAAACAAATACGTTATATAAAGTGGCTTGAATTAGTTAACCCTTCCATAGTTCGTTTTCTTTAGCCAGGTACCCTGAAAAAAGAAGGAAAACGTAAGGTTGAGTGACGCCTGTATCAACATTTTTTTACCTCAGGATCGCAATTTCTCTATGAATTTTTGATGTTTCTCACCAAAAGCGAAGGTTTCAGCCAAAAAACAAAAAGTCGAAAATCGGTCGGGATCTGGGGGTAGGCTGGGTAAAAAACCGGTCGGGACTGGACGGGTTAATAAAACTTACGGTGCGTGAAAGGGTTAACATGCCCTTCCTTGCCATGTCTTGAATTTCCCCACCCAACCCTGCCTTTCTTTGCCCAGAGGGCACGTGAATGCTTCGAGAGATTACGTAAATACTGTATGTGTAACGACTCTGTTGGAGACAACAGCAAGTGACTGAGCAGTGTGCTACACACTAGCAAAAGTGAAAGTTATGCTCATTACAATGCTATTCTGGTTTGCTTGTTATATGACCAAAGAAACGTACTGACAGAGAGAGAAAACAAGGTACATTTCTAACTGGTAGTAGAAAAATAAGTAAATAAATTACTATTTTGGTGATGTCAAATGTTACATTTTTCTGCTCACATGGCATCTGCATAATTATGCTACTTCAGTATGTTACATGTGACAATGTAGTAGCAAGTGATAACAGTTAGTGATGTATTAGTGTTAAAAAAGAAAAAAAAAAAAAAGGAAATGATTTGCTGTCACCTCGATTACAATCACTCACATGGCATGTTTAGCGTCACATGTAGTGCTGCCATTACTTGCCTCTTACCCTACCCTGCCTTCCCCTGCAATGCTTTGCCTTTCCCTATCAATAATTATCATGGGATGCCAAACTAGTAATAAATGTTATAAAAATATACACATACAATGTGTTGTCACCTTGATTACCCCCCTTGGGGGTAGGAGGTTTTTCAAGAATTCTCCCCCAGTATCCCTGCTTGTCGTAAGAGGCGACTAAAAGGGTTGGTGGTGGGTTAGTGCCCCACCTCATAAAAACAACTAACTTGTAGGAGGAGGCTGTAGCACGGGCCGAACAGGGTAGTACTCACAAGGGGAATGGAATGCTGGTGATAGGGAGAGCTGGAGCTCCTTTCACTAGCTACCTAATCATCCTCCTTGCTGACCTTTTCAGTGTGACAGTAACATGGAGAGTAGACCAGCATACTCTCCCAAACATTTCCTCTAACTATCATATGCACTACACCACATGCACTTTACATATCACACAACGTACCCCACTACGTTACAGGGGTTGACGCCAGCAAGGGCATGCGGCCAGAAAACTTTGCCCCCGCTACCTAGTGGCGGACTTTCGGGGGGAGGCTTGACAGGGGTTCCGCCGCCATAGATCACGGGTCCAGGGCGAGATGGGGGTCGAACCTGTGCTAGAGGGTACAGGGCATTGCGGTTCCCAGGCTGCCGCTTCCGCTCAATAGAGAGGGGCCCGAACCTGGTAGAAGCGCCCCAGGAGGCTGCCCTATCAGTGGGTGTATAATGGCGGGGCAGTTGCAGTGCCAAGGCGAGCTTGGAGGGTGTCCCTGCAGCTGTCCTGGCAGGGTGCCTCGAGGCCACTACCACAGCCACTAGTAAGCTGGTGGGCTAGGGGTCCCAGATCCATTGCCTGGACCTAGGACTGTGCAATGGGCTGGGCCTTTGGAATGTTTACCCCCCTTTATCTTACCGACTATGACCAAGTACAAATATATGCATCAAAGCAAGCCTGAGGACAGCAAATCACCCAGGGGGTTTAAGGTGGGTTTGTGGAATGTGGGAAGTTTGAGGGGAAGAGCGGGGGAAAGTTGTTGAGGCATTTAGTAGGAGGTGGGTGGATGTGGCTTGTTTGCAGGAAGTCCGGTACAGGGGTGGATCAGCCAGAAAGATTGCTGGGAAGGATTGCTACTATAAGCTGTTTTGGCAGGGGGGAACTGACGGATATGGGGGTGTGGGTGTGTTGGTTGCGGAGAAATGGGTGGAGTATGTTATGAATGTCATGAGAGTAAGTGATAGGATAATAGTAGTGAAAATTTTGATCGGACGGGTGATGATTTCAGTTATATCAGCATATGCTCCACAGGTAGGATTGGATGAAGCAGAGAAGGATAGATTTTGGGATGATTTAATACGTGTAGTGAGTGGTATGGGTGATGAGGTAGTGGTTCTGGGAGGGGATTTAAATGGTCATGTTGGTGAAGCAGCTCAAGGTTATGAAGGAGTCCATGGAGGATGTGCATATGGTGTGAGGAATGCGGAAGGGGAAAGAATACTCGAGTTTGGGGAGGCTATGGACATGATTGTGTGCAACACACATTTTAGAAAAAGAGTGAGTAGATTAATTACGTACGAGTCCGGGGGAAATAGTAGTCAAATAGATTATTTTCTGGTCAGGAGGGTTGATAGGAGATTAGTGAGGGATGTTAAAGTTGTAGGAAGCGAGGAGTGTGTGCAGCAGCAAAAACTGTTGATTTGTGACATGGTGCTTAAGGAACGAATGATGAGAAGGAGGACATATGTACCTAGGAGGAAAATATGGAAGCTGGGAAACCAATCAGTAAGGGATGCCTTTTATAAGGAGATGAGGAGAGTGGTGGCTGAACAGGAAGCCGTAGATAGAGACGTTAATGAACAGTATAGAGCCCTTAAGAACAACCTCTTGAGAGTTACCGATGCAATATGCGGTTGGACAGGGGGCCCACCAAGACATAAAGTAACGTGGTGGTGGGATGAGGGTGTAGAAGCTGCAGTTAAGGAGAAAAGAAGGCTTTTTCGGGAATGGAAGAAGGGTGGTAACAGGGAGGAGTACTTGGCTGCCAAGCGCAGGGCTAGAAGAGAGGTATACAGGGCGAAGTCTGAGTCACAGAGACTTTTACTTGATAATCTAAATCATGAAGGAAGGAAAAATATGGATTTTAGGGTGGCAAATCAGGTGAAGAGAGATAATCGGGACAGTGTAGGCGAGCAGTGTGTGAAGAATGATGAAGGAAGGGTAGTGGTAAACAATGAGGATATTAAAGATGCATGGAGAGAGCATTATAGCCGGGTGTTGAATGAGGAGTTTGATTGGGATAGGGAAGGTTTGGAGCCCGCTGATCCAGTGTTTGGCCCTTGGCCTTTGATTGACGCTGCTACTGTGAGTGAGGCAATAGGCAGGATGCGGGTGGGGAAGGCGGCAGGTGTGCCTGGGTTGACTGCTGAAATGTTGAAGGCCTCAGGAGATATTGGGGTGAGGTTAGTCACTGACCTGATAAATATGATTATATATGAGTGTGTGGTCCCAGATGATTGGCTGAAGAGTGTAATTGTAAATGTGTACAAAGGGAAGGGTGATGCCCTGGAAAGGGGAAATTACAGAGGTATAAAGCTCTTAGATCAGATAATGAAAGTAATGGAGAGAGTTCTAGAAGGTATGATTAGAGAAAGAGTGAATATCAATGAGATGCAGTTTGGGTTTATGCCAGGTAGGGGGACCACTGATGCCATATTCATTGTTCAACAGCTTCAGGAAAAATATATTCGAAAGAAAAGGGAATTGTATTTTGTTTTTGTTGATTTGGAAAAGGCCTTTGACAGAGTCCCTAGAGAGGTGGTGAAGTGGGCAATGAGAAAGCTGGGGTTGGAAGAGTGGCTGGTTAGGGTGGTTATGGCCATGTACGTGGGTGCTC